>PVHP010001893.1:0-12809 GCA_004024765.1 Zapus hudsonius | reverse complement strand
AGACCCATGGAGGAGATTATCCAGCGGAGTGGGGAGGGGAGGGTATTGGGGAATTGGGGATAACAACTCATTGTTTGCCCACAAAATGTTGTGACTCATTATGGACAATAAAAAAATAAAATAAAATAAATTAAAAAAAATAAAATGAAGAGCTTCCAAAAAAAGTAGCCAAAAACCATAACTATGATACACACATATGTTTATTAAATATTTACAATAGCAGTATTTTTATGAACAGCCCAGAATATAAAGATAGCCTGAGCCTGATTTTAAAAAAAGTGTGGGATGTGGTGAAGTTACTTGGTGTAATTAAATATGAGATATAAAATATGTCAGAATAAAATTTGTCAGAATTGGGCATATAATGTGACAAAATAGACCTATAAAAGAGGGCACATTTTAGAGTTATGTAGAGAACAGTAGTTTGGTAGGGTCCAGATAATCTATGCTCAGTTTGTCAACTCTCTGGACATTGATGGACAGAAGAGACACATGGAAGTGAGGAAAGCAGGCAAAATATCACCAGACTAGATTTTGAAATGCAGGCATTGAAATCAGTTGTTACAGGAGAAGGGACTTCTTAATGGGTTCAATCCAGGGATCAAACATTTTATCACAAAGGAAAGAAAGATGAATAGGTTCTTAGTTTAATAAGTGAATAACTGCTGGTTTCAAATGGAGCAATAATTGCAGCAAAAGAAAGATGAGGGAAGAAAATTTTGGCAGAGATAGGCATGCTGGTTTATTTCTTTATTCTCTCTCTCTCTTTCTCTCTCTCTCTCTCTCTCTCTCTCTCTCTCTCTCTCTGTGTGTGTGTGTGTGTGTGTGTGTGTGTGTGTGTGTGTGTAATGTGCACGATGCATACTCATGCCCTATGCACACACATGCTCTTCTGTGGTATTTCTTTGGGATAGAGTCTCTCATTAAATCTTGAGCCACCAATTTTCAGTCAGACTGTGATCACTGAGCCCCAGTAGACTCATGATAGTCTAAGAAAATTATCAAATTTTTATTTTCATATTTAAGTAAGGTTTAAATACAAGACAGACTCAAAATACCTTGTTTTTATTTATTTTTTTTCCTTTTTCCTCTTAATTGCATTGAAAGTCATATAAAGGGATATGATTCAAGGGAATGTTTTTACAGAAGACAGACATGAATTGGCAGATTATTTGGATACTAAAATTAATTGATTGTTTTTAGGATGATAGCCTTAAAAGCAGATGAGGGCAATGCATTTGTAAGAAGAATTATTGACCACTCAAGAAATGTATGCCTGTTTAAAGATATGTGCATTGGCATTACTTTTATACAACTATAAGTGGAACTTTAATCGAGTACTTTGTTATTTTATGGAAAAATTCTAATGCATTTTATTTTGGAAATGGCAAACCTATAGTAGTCATTTGAATTTTCGTTTCTTTTCTTTTTTCACCTCTCTGTTTTCCCCCCAATGCTTTCCTTGAACAAGAGCTTTCATTGAATGAATAATGTATAAGTCATTATACCAGTGTCCACCTCCCATACATCATTTCCTTCATTCAGCTTTCTGTGGGGAGATAATTACTTCTTTTATATTGATAAGCCAGTTTTAGACTCCATCATGTCTTGGGGTCTGCATGAAAAGATGCACACTTTTTCCCTTTACAAAGACACTGGTAATCAACTTCAGTGTTGTTAACATTTCTGTTGCAGACTCTAATGGGTGTTATGTTTTCTGGTTTCTCAGTCTATTTCAAAGTATAAAATCTTAACTTTCTTTGAGATCATCATGGCCTTATTTACCATGTCAGAGAATTTAAGGAGTATTTCCCTTTCCCTGTAAAATGAATATCATTTCTCCTTTTTCTAATTAAAACTGTCACAGCATATACTCATTTTTCCTTTGTAAAATGGTGACTTAACTAACTGAATTCTCCTTTTTTTTTTTCATTTATACCACTCATGCAACATTGTCTTCTTGGGTTAATTGCATTGTTATTAGAATATGAGTGCTAAGTAAGAAGGTGAATTGGGAAAAATACTCTATGGATAAAAAATCAATCATAATGTACCTGTGCATTCAGAATGTACATACTTCATGCACCAAGTTTTAATTCTTTTATTCTTCTTAAGAATATTTCAAGTAAGTTAATGAAGAAAATTCTAGAAGGAATTTAAAGAATGTAGAACGAACCATTGAAAAGAAGCTGTATTTTATTCTTTTACATAGTGTCATTAAAAATATAGAACTATTCTAGAAATATGCTGAAATCTGGAGAGTTGTATTTCTTCCAGTTCTGTTTAAATACTTCACAGGTAGAAAGCAGACCAGCAACGTGATACTGTGGCAAATTGTTTTGATGCAGACAAAGTTTATTAGAATTTGCACATCTTTGTTCATGTCTTTGTCTAGAACAATGTTGGCCAGGGGGGACTCAAATGATGATTAATATATTTTATATCTTTGTCACATTTTTTTACCCAGCCCACAGATAAGAATATTGTGTCATTGAATCACTAGTTTGATGGAGCAACTTGATTTTCAATTTTGTTTAATTTAAATCGTCTATAGTTTTCATAGCCTCACATGCCTGACAAGCAGTTTGAACTTCATGGAATAAAACTCCAGACAATTCCTTTTATGTTGTGTCAGAAGCTGAGAACTTAAAGAACACTCAAAATACTTCAAATTGTATTTTGTCTGTCAGAGTACCTTACATTTTTACATGAATGTGTGGCCCTTTCTCTTCACAATGAATTCAGGTCAGGTGAAAGTACATTCAAGGTACAGCTGAGAGATGGAAGATGAACTCCAGCTTTACAGTTTCTCCCCATGACTAAGGAACACATCCTCAGGAGAGTGGAGTTCTCATGCTAGAATTCACCATTATGCTAGAGAAGTTGGTGGGGTGGAACACAGGACAATACCACTTCTCAGAACATGGAAAACGGGAGAATATCTCATCTACCATGATGTCAAGAAAAAATATGATTGAGAATTATGCCTAGAACAAGAAAAACAATAGAAAATTCAAAGTGTTTGAAATTCCTGAAATATTGTTTGCTATTTAATAATTATAAAAGAAACTTCTATAAATGACTTAAGATTAGAGAATATCTTGAAAAAAATAATGAATAAAACTATTTGGCAGGGACACATGCAAAATGAATTAAAAATTTCTGTCATACTGACAGAAAAAAATGAAGTAAAATTACTATCATGTTGACAGAAAAAATAATGTATTCCCTTTTTCCCAAATATATGTGTGACATTTGAGAAATAATGAGGTTTCTGAATCTCTTCTTTTGACTTGCAAAATGAGAGATTATACATAAAAACAAATGAATATTAATCTATCTCTACTTTTCCATTTAAGCTGAAAGCTGTTTCAGAGCTGAAAATGTCTCCGAGTAAATATCCTGAGATATTTACCATGTTTAATTAAGTGAAAGATGTCATACTACATTTTGCTTTTTTATCTTTTTGTACAAGAGGAATATATATATATATATATATATATAAAGAAGGACACCTGAAACTCTAGACATGAGAAATAAAAAAGTATAGAAATAACCAAAATCAACCATAATGCCTGTAATTTAGCAGAGAAAGAATATTATGATAACTTTATATCATTGGCTGACAATACTTCCTACTTATATCCATGACCTTGAAAATGACTCAATTAATCTAGCTGTATTTCATTTGGAGATATATCCTGGACATTTCTTATCTGAACTGGCATGAAAATCATCTTTTGTAATACAAACTAAAATACAAAATTTTAGTTAAATTTAACCTTTAGTTAAATACTGAAGCTGAAAAAGTGAAGTTTATTTTTAAAAACCTGACAAATCAAGTGCTACAGATTCAATATTAATTAAATCATCCAGAGAATATGTCATGTGTTCTAGAATTCATACATCACAAATGATAACTATCAATGACAGATATATTTGTAGAAGTTTTTCCTGGTCATTTTCCTTTAAGTATTCTCAAACACATTCCTTAGTTAAATCCTCTTGGATTCTACTCAAGTTATTCCAATAATTACTCAGCAATGCAATGTTGCAGGTTTTTCATGGGTCCTGAAAATATAGGAACAGCTTAGAATTCACGTGAACACAAACCTCATTAATAGAATAGTAGAAATCTAACATGTCAATATAATCAGAATCTAATCCTCCTCACTACTAGTACAAAATGCCTGAATATGTTTTAATTCTTATAGAAATTATTTTCCTGATTAAATGTGAAGAGTCTGTGAACTGTGTGGAAAATAAAATATTTTCAAAAAGATTAAACCATACTATTCTTATATCTGGGTATAATTTTCTTTATGTAAATTACTGAAAGACCTAACATTATAACCTAGTGTACTAAGAAATGTTTATGTTTTCTCAAAATATCATTGTTTTTGAGGCAGACAAGTGTGGGGAGTAGTTTAGCCACTTGGGACCCTGTCTAGCTTGGGCTTAAACAAAACCTTTTCCTAATCACTGTACCCAGCAAACTGTCAGGACTCTGTGAAGCTCACCTATACAGTGTTGCATGAAGATTCACCTCCAAACATTGAAAAAAGTTTTATCCTCTTCTTAGTTACCATTATTCCTGATTAATTCCTATTCAAATATATTCTCTAAAGAATCTTTTAGGACAAAAATCCTTATTAGCCATCTTACGCCTATGTATAAGTGAACATGCCTATGATTAAAATTAGATGCATCATAGAAAAGCATATGTGCAGTAGAGACAATTTTAAATAGCCTACACCTGCCAATCAAACCAAAACACCACTCAAACTATGCAGGCAATCTGAGCATCCTATTCTTGCAGTCCAGACCATTTCCTGGGTCCCTTGAGGACTCTGCACTGGAGTGGATTGCTACCTTACTTTTCTGGATCTCAAACTTTTTTTTATTAAATCTCTTTACTTTTAATAAAATTTATTGTTGCTACACTCCTTTTATATGCCTTTCTTCAATTATTTGAGTGTCACATACCACATACCCTGATACACCTTGAGCCCGCATATTACAGCATCACTTTTTCAAAAATCTTTTAAGGCATTGCTGATCTTCAGTATCTTTTATGTAATCATATCTCCTTTTCTTTTTAATTATAATATAAAGCATAACATCTGACAAAATTTATTAAATTATCAAAACACCTTTTCTCATTTTATTCAAATGAATTAATTCATTTTTATCCTTATTTCATTGAATCACTGGTTACATCAAATAAAAGTTATATCATTACTCTGCTTTATGATTACATATCCTTAATCCCTTAACAAACATATAAATTATAATCACCATGAAATATATGTGTTTTCCACGCATTTCACCTCATCGATGGAAAATCAGGGGGCAGCAGTATATTTTAGCAGGAGACAAGAGTCTTCATTAAGCTCAGCAATAATTGATTTCCTTTTTCTCTTCACAATTAGCCAACCTCAGCAGAACAGGGAAATAACTAAATTATGTGGCATTTAGCATTTTTCTTTATGAATTAAAACAAGCTAAGAGGAAATAATTATAGAAAAGAACTAAATATTAAAAACATCATGATATATAAATATAACCCCACCTGGATGAGGTAACAGAAAAGATACACTAATGTGGTCAATGTGTTATTAGTGGGCAAGTTTCTTTATGACATTATTTTGTAGTTGCACAGGTATACTACTGAAAGCATTAGCTGATAAAACTACTTTGCACGAGAGATATACAATATCACAACTCACAGCCATATTTGAATTTTCTAGTGTTTTATGGGAAAATGAATTTTCTATTTTCCATGTAACCTCTATGCCAAATATTCATTCTTAAATAAAATATCTCTAACACTCAATTTTGACTTTTAATATAGCTCCTAGAATACTTCATATTTACTTAGATAAATGACAATGTAACTGTTCCATAAATGGTATAAAACATATTTTACATTTAATCTTTCCATGTGTATTTGCTTGTTATAAAGTTATTCAATGACCAGAAAATGGTCAATGATCAGGAAATAAATGGTAAAGTTAAAATTGTATTACAACACTGTAAATTTAATTATACTTGTACTATGTAAGTGAACATAATCATTACTCTTTAATTTTTTTTCTTTAGCCATTTTTTTGAGACAAAGGTTCATATAGCTCCAGCTCACTGTAAATTCTCAATGAAGCCAAAGATATCTTGAAATGTTGATCCTCCTACATACAACACCAAAGTGCATGGGTTATAGCTGTGTATCATAATTCCCAGTTAATGTATTTTGGGAGATTAAATTCAGGTCTTCTTCACGCTAAGAAAGGACTGTACCATCTAAACTACATGCCAACTCAGCCTGTGGATTTATTTGGAGTACATTGTTCTACCCACCACAATATTATGAGTATATATAAAATGTTATTTACAGATGCAAGACAATAACTTATTGATTCTGATTTCAAAGAATGTTTGAATAAATCAGAGATCATATATATACAATAATACAAAAATATCATATGAGAACATTAAAAATATATAACACTTAGGATTCCTGAAAATGCCTGATGATAATATGTATACTGTGGTAGACATATCTTCATGCAACTCTTGCAGTGTGAGTAAACTTTGAACTTGCAAAAGTAAATTGCTCAATCAGCTTAAATAATGGTTTTCCACTTTTGCTAAAATAATGCAGCTATCACATGTGTGCACATTCTGGAAGTATTTATATTTTGAACTAAACTCAGTCTTAGTAAAATTCAAGGTTTTTCAGCTGTATATCACCCACCTACAAGTAAATAGATTTATACTAATAGGTTATGATAGTTTGAATATGTCCCCCAATAGAATTTATTATAATTGTAAATTGTCTCCAGCCAGAAGTGTCACTTTGGCCTGGCCTCCTGGGGTATGCCCTTTTCTAAATTGGATGCAAATTACTAGGGATGCATATCCAAAAGAACAGCACCCAAGTCTGGCAGTTCTGCTGTTTTTGTGAGTTACAGTGTTACAGTGTGCTTGCTTGCTTCTGGAGGTGCTGAGTCTCTGCCTCTGTTGGATCTGTAAAAAGGGGGGGGCAGCATTTCCTTAACTTCTCGTAGATCTGTTAGTTCAATAAATACTTTCCTCCACAAAATTGTGCATAGTTTTGAGATTCGTCACAGTGCCGTGTGGCTGACTACGACATAGCTGCAGTTTGATATGTCTGTAATTTAACCAGTGAAATATTGCCTCATTTAAATAGACACATATTTTCATTTATATTAATTATTTTAATCTATGATTCAACTTGTAATGATTCTGTCCTCAAATTCTTTAGACTTTCTCTTATCTGAAATTTGAAAATTCTGAATGAGATGATATTGCGGATACTATTTAAAAGCACTGTTTAAAAGCACTGCTAAGCTCTGTCTTCTGCTGACTGATGGTTACTTCCCTGTCCCTTTCTCCCCTGGATAAATCTATCACTCAGAAAAATAAATAAGTACACATATTAACTACAAATACAAAAAATTCTGTCCAAATGTCTGAACAATGCATCACTATAGCAATATAGTTTTGCTATATAATACTGAAAATAGATTATTATTTTAGAATCCATTTCAGCTATCTTATTGTGAATAGGAAACGATACAGATATAAAAGTGAAATGGAATGATTGCAATCTTTGGGAGCCATTTATTGCCTAGTTTTATAGAGCAACATTTGTATTAAACTATTATTATTTTTAATATTTCTGTAAAGAGAGTTCTGTATGTAGATCAGTTGAATCATTATCATAATTGATCATTTCATTTGGTTCTTTACATAATGAGGGCTGTGTCAGACACAATCCTACAGTCTATTAGGTACAGACAGGCTGGAGTTAAAATGTTGTAGCATCACCTACAAATACTTCATTGTTAAAACTCCTGGACAACAGAAGACATTTTGGTTATTCACAATTAACATAATAGATTTTTAAATTACAGAGTCTGACAAAATGTGTCTTAGATACACATACATCTTTGAAGACAGGAAAATCTCCTAGAACACAATATCAGTTATTGTCAAGAGCTGTCCATTTTAGGAGTTGTGTTCTCAACAGCTTCTACTTAAGTTTGCACCTACAATTAGCTAAAGCTTGGAAAATAAAGCTGGAACACTACTTCTTGCTTTCCTAAATCACTTTGCTTACATTTCTGTTTCTGTTTGTTGTTCTTTCTTGGATCGCACTCAAGCCCCCTTGCATGTTAGGCAAATGTCCTACCATAGAGCAAACTCTCTAGCCTTAATGATATTTGTTTTTAGTGAATATTGCTTTTTAATGCAATCTAATCAATACTATGTTGTTCTCTGATTTGCATAGGGCCCTAAACATGATTAATAAATGTACTGTTCACTGGTGTCATTTCCTAAACAAGAGAAAGAGTTTTAAACTAATTCAATCCAAAGAAATTCCTTGCAAATGCATTGTGTTATTTACCCTTATTGTTTTAATGCTTGCCAAGGACCATATTATAAGCATGATAGTCAATCATATCCTAGATGTTTCTTGTAGAAAGCTCAAAGTTTCTGATTTCCAAAAATTTTGTCTTCAGTCAACTCCTTTGCTTGAAGAACACACAATAGCTACCTGAATACTGTCTTGAGAAGAAATCAGAAGAAGGTTTCTGCTTCTTCACCTTGCAGTATGTATTGTGGCCTACTGAAAGAAGGTGATTGGTCTTTGGATATTTAGTGATCCTCCTGGATGACTCAATGTTGCTTATGTCATTATTTTTGGAATATTCTAGATACTTAATCCTTATAGTATGAGGAACGTGAAACTTCCAAAACGTTTCAAAGGTAGTGATGGAATATTATTCGCTCTTCTCCAAAATTGACATATAATTTTTATGCAAATACTTTCCTTCTTCCTATTCTGTGAGCTGCTTTTCTCACAGAAAGAATTTCAGACTAATTGTTGTATCTGCCTCTTGCTAAATCTGTTTTCTAAATTACCAATTCAGCCTTCACTGCGGGTGCACTGCCAGCTACTTCTTTCACAAAAGATCTTTGTACTAATTGTTTTATCTGCTGCTTGCTAAATCTGTTTGCTAAATTATACCTTTCACTGGAATAACACCAAAACCTACTTGGGAAGCAATTAGTTGGTATTGACATCTTTTTTTTTTTCCCAAAGCAGAGTGTCTATGCGTTAGATTGTGTGGGAGGACCTGAAAGATAGACGGACAAATGACATGTCAGTAAAGGTCCTAGGGCATTTAGTAGGACACAATGGCGGTTCCCAAATGCACTTTCAAGGATATTTTTCAAAAGTAGAGCTCTTGATGCTCAATATTCCTAAACCATGGAGCTAATGCAGAAAACTTTATCTACAATTATTTAAAAATACTTCCAGTTATTAGTTCTAAATTTGAAATATAAAGTTCTCCTTATACTTTAAGATATATTTTTACACTTCAAAATATTGTTTGCTTGAAATAATACAAGTTGGTATCAGGAATAGAAATATTAAGAATTGTCCTTGAGATGGTTTAAAAAATCATATAAAAACTGAAACAGGATCCCTTGCCACAAGGACTAATACAGACAGCCCACGAAGGAGGATATACAACTGATCAGGGATGGGGAGGGGGGGAATTGGGGAAGTCGGGATAACAACGCATGGTTTGCCCACTAAATAATGTAACTCATTATGGACAATAAATATTAAATTAAAAAAAAACTGAAACATAGGTAAAATTAGCTTTAGTTATAATTTTAATTGATTCACATATTTAATTTTAAATTCATAAGTAAAAACTATGTCTTTCATGGTTTGATCTAGGTCTTCCCCACAAACAAATGAATGTGTTCTGATTGATAGATCCTCAGCTGACAGAATTTGGGTTTTACAACCTTGCTAGAGCTGTGTTGTTGGGGGCGGATTTATGGGGTTATAAACCAGCTTCCCCTTGCCAGTGTTTGGCACACCTTCCTGACATTGTTTGCAGTGCTGTGGCAGAGGTGATGACCACCTCTCTGCTCATGCCATAGTTTTCCTTGCCAGGATGGAGTCTCCCCTGGAGTCCGTAAGCCAAATAAACCCATTCTTCCACAAGCCGCTTTTGCTGGGGTTCTTTCTGAGCAGCAGCTAGAAAGCTGACTGCAACAATGTCCTTATTCTTTTTTAATATTTTATTGATTTATTTATTTAAAAGAGAGAGAAAGTGACAGACACAGAGAGAGAATGGCTGCTCCAGGGCCTCCAGCCACTGCAAAGGAATTCTAGATGCATGCACCAACTTGTGCATCCGGATTTATGTGGGCACTGGGGAATTGAACTTGGGTCCTTCCACCTTCCTAGAAAATGTCTTAATCACTACACCATCTCTCCAGACCAAGTCCTTACTCTTTAAAAAAAAAGTAACATTAATGGGCACAGAGGGATGATTCTGTTGATCAAACACTTGCTGTGCAAGTGAGAGGACTTGAGTTCAGATACCCGAAGTGATGTAAAAAGTGAATGTGGGAGCATACACCAGAAATGCCAGCTCTGGGGGTTGGAGAAAGCGAGACCCCAGGCCAGCTAGCTACCTA
Source organism: Zapus hudsonius (assembly GCA_004024765.1). Classification (NCBI taxonomy): domain Eukaryota; kingdom Metazoa; phylum Chordata; class Mammalia; order Rodentia; family Dipodidae; genus Zapus; species Zapus hudsonius. The sequence continues at coordinate 2,279 of PVHP010001893.1, read as the reverse complement.
GTTTAGATGAATTAGTGAGCTCTGAGTTCCTTGGGAAGCACTGTTTTGACAAATAATATGGAGAATGTTGGCTGGATATTCCCAGTGTCAAGCTCTGTCCTCCACATGAATAAACACCTGCATACTCCATGCAAAACATGCATAGGAACACACACCATACCCAAATACACATGTCCCCTAATGATCATCCAGGTGTGGTGACTCGTGTTTGAAAACCTAGAACACAGGAGGATTAAAATTACTTGAAGTTTAGCCTGTGCAAAGGTGAGCTAAGCAAAAAAGTGAGACTTTGTCTCAATAATAATATTAATGAATAATTATTATCACTTATGAAATCATTTATTCCTACCATATACATTTTTAAACTCAGAAATATAATAGTACTAATAAATAAGTAATTAGATCTCAAGTGAATTCTATGTTGCATTGTAATGAGTTTCACCTTGTTTCCATAAGTCACGAAGATTGTGAATTGACCATATGAATTACTCCATTTTGTTCATATCTTTATAGTAAAGGTCATTTTATCCACCTCAACTGAATCATATCTGCCCTATAAACTTATATTAGTGAACTATATTTGTGTCATATAATGTGTATTATAATAATGAATATATTAATTTTGGATAAAATTAGCTCTATGTAATAAAATTACTTTCTCACTAAAAATGTATTTAATATTACTGTTAAATATTTCAAATTTGCATAATCAATGATCTTAAACATGGCCTTTATTTATTCATTTTATGATCCCTGATTCCCTTTTTCAGAGAGATAGTATTCAGGAAACAAGATTTGGGTCTGGATGTGCTCATTGTTACTGGGATAGTGACAGGTTTTTTCTAAATATTAAAACACCCCAAGTGAGCAGAGACATGGTCAAGAATAATTCTAGATATTACTTAACGGAAAATTAATTAGGTAACAGTTTTCAGACAACATTTGGCCGTATCTACAAACACTTCATTGTGTGTGTACTTGCAGGCAGGCACCTCCTTGAAGGAGCCTATTCAGCACACACCAGAACAAGTACACAAAAATGCACACTCCACAGTTTCCATAAGCAACACAGCACTTGAGTACACAAAGCAGCATGATCGATACCACAATGTTCACCAACGCTGTCAACTGAAGCCCTGGTACACTTGGTGTAAGGTTGTAAAGTTGTTGATTTCTGAAATTGAACCTTGTGCATAGTTCTTTGGTTAGCTAAGCTTTTCATTTCATCATAGGGATGATGAATTTTATCAAATAGCTTTCTGCATCCATTAAAATTATTTTGGATTCATCTATAATTCTGTTAATATGATGTATTAGGCTGATTTTTGTATGTGGATTTACATGTACATTTATGTGAAAGCCCAATTGATCATGATAAAAGCACTTTTGAGTGAGAAATTGGATCTAGTATGCTAGTGTTTTGACATGAATTTTGTACCTACCTCCATGAAGATATTGGCCCATAATTTCATTTTTTCTGATGCGATCTTGCTTTGGTATCAGGCTGGTAAGGTATGTGTTTTGTTAAAAATGTTTGGACCTATTTTATTTATTTACTTTTAGCAATAACATTAGAAGATTTAGCATTATTTCTTCTTTAAGTGCAGAGTTAAACAGTGTATTGTTCTTATGAGGTGTTTTTATTTGAAGTAACATTTTAAAATTATTGAATCACTCTTTCTACTTGTTAGAGGTTTTCTATTTGTTCATGATGGATTTTTAGTGAGATGTGTGTATCTGATTCTTTTAGGTTATCATGTTTTGGGCACATAGTGTTTATAATCACTAATGATCCCTGTGTGATGCTTATTGTTAGTTGCCTCTTTCTTTTAGACAGAATTTATTGGACCCTATCTTTTTATGACTCAAGGTAGAGGTTTGTTTGCTATTTTTTATTATTTTGAAGAACCAGTCTTGTTTTATTGGTTTTCGTGTACTTTTTAGTATGTTTCTGTGCTTTTGTGTTAATTACTGTCAACTTTCATCTTCAGCTAAACTTTTTCATGGACCTAGACATGTTGCTACACCGTATCTCCATTTTCATGCATTTCAAGATGTTTTTCAATTTTCTGATTACATTTTAGAATCCATCTTGTTTTATTTCTTTGTGTAAAAAATTTTCTGTTACCATGAATAACTGAAATGAATTTATTAAAGAATAATGTTATAAAAATATTCCCAACACTTCCAATTATTTATAATCCATTAATGGCTCACTTGAGAATTGACTTCATTAAAATCCCTATTAATATACATTATATATATATATATATATATAT
>PVHP010001892.1:47757-98611 GCA_004024765.1 Zapus hudsonius | reverse complement strand
GAAAAAAAAAAAAAAACAGCTTGGTTAAAAAAAAAAAAAAAGACGCCTGGCATGGTGGTGCACACCTTTAATCCCAGCACTTGGGAGGCAGAGGTAGGAGGATCACCATGAGTTCAGGGCCACTCTGAGACTACATAGAGAATTCCAGGTCAGCCTGGGCTAGAGTGAGACCCTACCTCGAAAAACCAAAAAAAGAAAAAGAAAAGAAAACAGCTTGGGCTGGAGAGATGGCTCAGCAGTTTAAGCACTTGCCTGCAAAATCTAACAACCTGGGTTTGATTCCCCAGTGTCCATGAAAACCAGATGCATGCATCTAGAATTTGTTTACAATGGCTAGAGGCTCTGGTGCACCCATATTCTCCCTGTGCCTCACTCTCTCCTTGCAAATAAATAAAAATAATAGAAAGAAAACAACTGGCCTGGGTATAATTATGATGTGTGCTCCTGTGTTGTAGGTGTGGTTTGACCGAAGAACCAATTACACCCGCTCTCTAGCCGTCATGTCCATGGTTGGGTATATTCTAGGCTTAGGAGACAGGTGAGTGGATGTGTTTCTTTTAGTCCTCTTTCTCCACTTCAGCTTTACTGAGTGATTCATTTTGTTTTCTAGTGAGCTTTATGACCATTGAGTAAGTAACATTGTGCTTTATACTTCAGATCTTTTCTCTTTTTTCTTTTTTTTTTTTTTTTTTGTTCTGGGTAGGGCTTCATTCTAGCCCAGGCTGGCCCAAAGTCATGGCAGTCCTCCCACTTCTGCCTCCCAAGTGCTGGGATTAAAGGCATGTGACATTATACCCAGTTTAGATCATTTTGTTTTCCTTATCTACTAAAAAATAATTGAGAGCTGGCAGCAATGTTATCTCAGTGGTAGAGTATTTGCATAGCTTATGCAAGGCCCTGGGTTTGATTCCCAGAATGTAAAAAGAGCAGTAAAAATGAGGAATGTTCAGAAAGTGCATAACAAGAATGTAAGTAAGGAATGCTGGTTCTGGAATGTCTACTGCTATTGTTTTGGAATCATATCTCATGCAGTTTTTTGAGAATAAAATAAGTTTATTCTCCCCTAAAAGTATAAATAAATGAAAAACAAAAACCTTAAGCCAGGCACATACCTGTAGTCCCCAGCACTTGGGAAGCTGAGGTGGGAGGTCACTTGAGCCTAAGATTTTGAAACAAGCCTGAGTGACAGACTCCATCTCTAAATATTAAACATTTAAAAAATTATCTAGTAGAAATTGGGCATGGCGTTTCATGCCTTTAATTCCAGCACTTAGGAGGCTGAGGTAAGAGGATTGCCACGAATGTGAGGCCAACCTGAAGCTGCAGAATGAGTCCTGGGCTAGAGTAAGACACTGCCTCAAAACAAGAACAACAAAAACCCTAGCTAATTACCTACTAACAAAAGACAGATATCCTGCCTGGGCTGGTTGAGGGGCTCAAGGAGATAAGGTCCAATAATAGCTGCTCAGTAGGAATGACAGAGCTGTACCACTCTGAGGGGCCATTACTAACAGATACTACTTACCATGGGACCCAAGATCCTAGGTAAGGTGAGACAGCCTGTGGCTACCACTAGAAAGTTTGCATTTCTGCTTACGAGTCCTTTACTGTAAAAGGCCAGAAAATGATTTTTGTTTATTTGTATGTTTTGAGGTAGGGTCTCATTTTAGCCCAGGCTTATCTGTAATTCACTATGCAGTCTCAGGGTGGCCCTGAAATCATGGCAATCCTCCTACCTCTGCCTCCCGAGTGCTGGAACTAAAGGCATGCCCCACCACACCAGCCAGATAATAGTGTTTTTGATCTCTGTTACAAGTACTCACTTCTGCTATTATAGCACAGAAGCAGCCTGCAATAAATAATACAGAAACCAGTAGGTGAGGCCATGCATCAATAAAACCTGACTGAGGCCGTTGTGAGGCGCACACCTTTAATCCCAGTACTCGAGAGGCAGAGGTAGGAGGATCACCATGAGTTCGAGGCCATCCTGAGACTACAGAGTGAATTCCAGGTCACCCTGGGCTAGAGCGAGACCCTACCTTGAACCCCCCCCCCCAAATAAATAAATAAAACAAAACCTGACTTAGAGAGGTAGGCAGGGGCCAGACCTCCTGAGAGCTGGTTTTTTGCCAACCTTTGGCTTGGAATTTTATGCTTACTGAATTATCAAAGCTTCTCTGTTGACCCCTCCCTATTTTCACTTACGTTCTCAAAGACACCCATCCAACCTGATGCTGGACCGGCTAAGTGGAAAGATCCTGCACATCGACTTTGGGGACTGCTTTGAGGTGAGCCCTTGTTTGGAGCACACACACCCTGACAGCTTAGGCAAAGCTGAGCCCTACTCTTGTTGGCCTCTAAACCCCATGTCGCCTGTGGGCAAGGGCTCCTCTTCCCAAGCCTTCTCTGCATGCTGGCTCGGGCCTCGGGCACACTTGTCCTGCTTGTTTTGTTTTCTCCCCTCCATGCTGGTTTTGGTTAGTATTATAAACTATTTATTGTTAGTAATTAGATGCATTGCATGAGCAAGTCTTGTGATAGTACCCCCATTTCCCTCCTCCCTATTCCCATCCCACTGAGGCCCTCCTCAGTGGATCGATGGACCATTGTATGAGATAATTTATGAATTGTACAAGAAGCAGTTGTTTTCAAGTCGTTTTTCAAATCCTTGTGATAAGTCCCCTCACCGAAGTCAAGCCATTTCATTGTTAAACCAATACAAGTAAAGCAGAGGACAGTCACTTGCTTTCGCTAGAAAAAACAATCTAGCCATGAATTTGGCTTTTCCCTTGATATCTTGTAGGTTGCTATGACCAGAGAGAAATTCCCAGAGAAGATTCCATTTAGACTAACAAGAATGTTGACCAATGCTATGGAGGTAAGTGGATCTTAAGTACCCTGCTTTGAAATGGGGCTAATCCAGTTACAACCTTCTCTGAGGACAGACATGCTTATTAGAGCTCATATGTTCCCCTAAGTGCCCACAGGCTTCAGTAGCTGGTCCCTGTTATTTCCCATTGTGTTGGGAATGACCCTTAAGAATAAGCACTGCACAGCAGACCTGCACCGCCGCCTACCGCTCCTCAAACGGTAGTCTTCGTCTGCTTCCTGAGTGAAGGTGACAGACATTGGTAGTAACTCCTGGGGCACATGGTTCTGTCCCTTCTCCAGGTTACAGGTCTGGATGGCAACTACAGAATCACATGCCACACAGTGATGGAAGTGCTTCGGGAACACAAGGACAGTGTGATGGCTGTGCTGGAAGCTTTCGTCTATGACCCCTTGCTGAACTGGAGGCTGATGGACAGTGAGTATGATCAAGTGCACAGGATGGGTCCTGCATAATGAGCTCAAGGCCAGGCTGGACTGTATAAAAAACAAACCCTAACACATGCTGCCTCCCAAGTCTATTCCCCTGGAGCCTGAGGTATATTCTTGTGCTATTGTTTTATAGTCTCTCAGAGTAGCTGTGGTGGCTAGAGAAGATTTCAAGTGTTTGTATTAGCTAGGACAGAAAACTCCCACTATCAACATAGCTGTTAATTATGATGTTTTTCTAAGATAAACTGTACTCTTAATGATTTGAGGCTATAGAGTAGTGAGCTATAATTTCAGGAAGAAATGCAATCAATGTGATTTGAGGCAACAATGTCCCCATCTACACTGTTTCTACCTCCTCCAAGGGCATTTACTAGCAGGAGGTTTCTGATGCACTGGGATTTAACCAGTCTTTCACCTTGTATTGTCCGTATGTCATTGTGCACATCCAGATCTGCAGTATAGTGTGTGTCCCTAGATTTCATATCCCATGCTAACAACCCCTTACTCCTGAGTAATAGGTCTTTGCTCACTTTGAAGGGTTACAGCTTTTGAAAGTATGTTTTTTTTAATGTTTGTAAAAATGTATTAATATCAACTAAGTTGCATTAAGGTTTGAAGCACTTTTTAACACTTTGTATCCCTAGCAAATACCAAAGGGAACAAGAGATCCAGAACGAGGACAGATTCCTACTCTGCAGGCCAGTCAGTAGGTGAGTGCATGGCAGGGGAGATGACAGACTCTGTCCCTTTGTCCAGAGTGTTTCTAGAACATGGGAGTCTTGTTAGCAGACAAGACATAAAGGGGTAGGAAGCTGCTGGGTATGGAGGCCAATGTTTTTCTCAAGGTTTTTTTTTTTTTTTTTTATGGTAGAGCTAGGATTAAATTTATGACCTCCAGCATGCTAGGCAAGCTCTTCCCCAGCCCTCAGTCCTCAAGGTTCTTTAGAGGAAGTCTGACTGATATATTACATGCTAACACATCACTCAACTTCATTAAACATCAGAAATAAGGTCTAAAAAATGTTAACTGAGGGCTGGAGATATATAGCTCAGTTGATAGAGGGCTCACCTAGCATGCACAAAGCCCTGGGTTCCATCCCAACACTGCATAAACCAGACTTGGATTACATACCTGTAATCCCAGCATTTGGAGACTGGAGGCAGAGGAATCAGCTACATACAGAGCTTGAGGCCAGTCTGGGCTACATGAGACCCTGTCTCAGCAAAATAAACAAAAATTAGTATTAGTATTTGGATTTGAAATCAGTGTTTAAATTTCTAATTAATTTTTTCCCCTAGAAATTTTAGATGGTGTGGAACTTGGAGAACCAGCCCATAAGAAAACAGGGACCACGGTGCCAGAGTCCATTCATTCTTTTAGTAAGTCCTCCCTCTGAAGAATTGTAGCAGTGACTGATAAGGAGATAGGTGCTGTGCTGACCTGAACCAGAGGGGGTGTCCACAAGACAGGTAACAAAACTTTGAGAGGAAAGGCCTATGAATTTCTCATTATATGCTGAGAACAAAGCTGGACATAAAGGATTGCTCAACACTCATAATTGTGAATGTTTATTAAAGCAGGGCATCGTTAAACCTGTTGTGATATCTCATTCTTACTGCTGTTTCTCCTTTTGTGTCTTTCAGTTGGAGATGGTTTGGTGAAACCAGAAGCCCTAAATAAGAAAGCTATTCAGATTATCAACAGAGTTCGAGATAAGCTCACTGGTGAGTGTGTTTATGAAAGGGACATGTAACCCAGGGAGGAGCCTGTCCTCTGAGTGGACGGTCAGCCTTCTGTGCCTGGGCTTTGACCCCATGAGGTTCACTGAGTATCTCCAAGGCAGGCAGTGAAGCACCCCTTGGGCTCCTCTTACTGAAGATCCTTAACATTACTTAAAGTTTCCATAATCTCATTCAACTTGGGAAATGAGTAAAGATCTTTTAGAAGATGGTTTAGAAGATGGTTTCCAAAATCAGCCAACTCTGGGGACATCCTTGTCATGATGTGATGCTGGAGGACAGCTGACCTCCTGGGCTTTGCTTGCCAGTACTTTGGCAGCAGTCAGGCCTGGGAGAATGGAAGGGGAGGTGTGCAATGTGGAAAAGAAGCAGCCTGCTCTGCTCCTCTTTCTTCTGTGGGGAGGAGTATGACATGGGAACAGGAGCCCCTGCTCCACCACCTGCTTCTTCTGTGTGACCTCTGAGTCCATCTCTTCACCTGGAAGATGACAGAATCCTGTCAGAGGGAAGTGAGCACCATATGAGATATGGGATGCCAGGCACTGGCCACTAGAGCCTATCACCTTGGTTTTGTAGACGGGAGACTATTGAGCACCTAATCCAGGCCAGATGCTGAAGGAAAGGTACAGCTAGAAATGTATAGGCTCCCTGTTTTTGTAAGGATTAGAATCTGAGGGGGATCACTTGTATTAAGTGAAGGCGAGATACTCAAGGCTTTGCTGACTAGGCTAGCAGAACTAACCCAATTTGAAAATTCAGGAAGTTTGCCTAAGAAAACAACCCATAAGCTAACATCTACGAGGAGTTAGAAGAGTTTAGTTATAAGGATGTTATTCCAGACACAGGAACAGTATGTACAAGAACCCTGTGGTAAGAGGGACAAGAAGATTAAAGGGCTGTCCCCAAAAAAGAAGGATGGGAGGAATGCAGGATGGAATGACTGGTGAGGCCAGGACCAGAGCACACAGGATGTTACATTTCATCCTATCTAGTGAGGGAAGTGAGAAACCACCAGAGGGTTTTATGTGGAGTGGGAAAGAGTCAGAGGGCTGAGCATTGCATGGTGAATACTGCTTGCTTTGGGTGGGCAGTGGGCTAAAGGGGAAGTGTGTAGGTGCACCAGCATCCAGGCAAGACCACCATTGATGAGGCTGAGGCAGCCATGCAAGAGGTATTGAGGAGGTCACATCAGAAGGACTGGGCTGGGGTTCATGCAGCTCAGTGATAAAGCTCTTGCTGGACATTCACAGGCCCTGGGTTCTCTCCAGCACCACCAAAAGAAAAAAAGATTGCTGTTGACACTGAAGGCATAGGAAGGGCAGGGGATGACTCCAGGTCACTCTGACCATCCGAGAGCTATGATGAGCCTGAAAACAAGACTGAAGTAGCTGAGAGAATTGGGAGTGTGGAGAGATGTGGTTAAAAACTGGTGAGAAGCTGGGCATGGTGGTGCACGCCTTTAATCCCAGCGGTCAGAATGCAAAGGTAGGAGGATCACTGTGAGTTTGAGGTCACCCTGAGACTGCATAGTGAAATCCAGGTCAGCCTGGGCTAGAGCAAGAACCTACCTGGGGAGAGGGGGAACCTGGTAAGAAACCTTTATAGGGAGGAAACAGATTGAATTAGATACTTTTTTGGTGCTGGAACTGATCCCAGGGCCTTGTACATAGAGTAGCACTCTGTATTTTTTTCTCTTTAATGGGAGAGGGGAATGTGTTTTCAAATTTTAAGATTAATCCCAGCACTTGAAAGGCTGAAGCAGGAAGATTGCTTAAGAGCTTGAAACTCTGGGTAAAAGTGCAAGATCCAATCTCAAGAAGAAAAAAAAAAGAAAGAAGAGAGAAAGAAAGGAAGCAGGGTGTGGTGGCACACTCCTTTAAACCCATACTAGAGAGGCAGAGGTAGGAGGATTGCTTTGAGTTTGAGACCAGTCTGAAGCTTTAAAGTGAGTTCCAGGAAAAACAACAATAATAGGTATAGTGGGGCACACTTGTAATCTAAACACTTGGGTGGTGAAGTTAGAAAGATCAGGAGTTCAAGACCAGCTTTGGCTATATACTTTGAAACCAGCCTGGGCTACATGAGATCCTGTCTCAAAAACAACCCCTTTCTCAAAAGGGCTTTTTTTTTTTTTAAGGCAGCTTGCCAAGAAAGCAGATAGGCTGGCCAGGCTGTGTGGGCACAGTTGGAGGCCAGGATTTTAAATACAGAATGGAAGACTCTGAGGGAGACTTGTGAGATTCAAGCAGAACAGCCTCATGGTTGCTTCTCTGACTCAAGGAAGATTTTGGAAAAGCCCAGGCAGCCAGATCTTTACCACTCCTAAGCTTAGCCAACCATAAAGAGGAGACCCACCCATGTGGGCACAAATCACATAAAACCACATAACACTGGGATGAACTCCAAACCAGGCACAGTTATGGAAGGAAGGTATTTATTAAAGTTACAGATTCAAGGGAAGTTCCATAATGGCGACAGAGGCTGGTCCCCTTTCACAGGTCCAAGCAGAAAGAGAGAGAAGCCATCACTAACAGCATGTGCACACATCCTAGCAAATAGTTGGGGGGTGAGAAAAAGAGATTTCCTTCTTTTCTTACCCCTCAAGCTTCCTTATATCTGGGCCCCCAGTAACAGGGCTGCCCACTCTGGAGCAAAGGCTCACTCTGAAGGAAGGAACCTCCTGCTTTAGTTAATCCTTCCTGTAAACAACCTCAGAGACCCACTCACGACTACTAAATAGGATCAAGTTGCCAAAAAAACTTAACCATCACAGTGGCTTTCTAAAGCAGATGTCCATATGTCCTTCCTGTCATGTGATAGAATTCACTGATTGCAGCTGCATAGACAGTTGGGCAACAGGTGTTGACAGTGTTTCTGTCTCCTTTTTAGGACGGGATTTCTCTCATGATGATACCTTGGATGTTCCAACTCAAGTGGAGCTGCTCATCAAACAAGCGACGTCCCACGAAAACCTCTGTCAGTGCTACATTGGCTGGTGAGTGGTTCTTCCAAAAAATCCTTGGCTAGAGCTGGAGAGATGGCTCAGCGGTTAAAGTGCTTGCTTGCCTGCAAAGCCTAATAACTTGGATTTGATTCTCTAGTACCCATGTAAAGCCAGATGCACAAAGTGGGGCCTGCATCTGGAGTTTGTTTGCAGGTGCTAGAGGCCCTGGTATGCCCATTCTCTTTTTTCTGTATCTGTTTACAAATGAATAAATACATAAAAATATTTAATAATAATAATAGGGCTGAAGAGATGGCTTAGCAGTTAAGGCGTTTGCCTGCAATGCAGAAGGACCAGAGTTCAATTCTCCAGTGCCCATATAAAGCCAGATGCACAAGAAGGTGTCTGGAGGCCCTGGTGTGCCCATTCTCTCTCTCTCTCTCAAATAAATAAATAAAATATTTTTTTTAAAAAAATAATGATAAATAATAAACCTGTGAAAGTCAGACTACTAACCTGTTTCTTTGCTGTCCACTGTCATAGGTGTCCCTTCTGGTAACCAGAGGCCTGGCAAACCACAGCATCTCCTCTGAGGCTTTTGCACTTCAGTCTGTGCTTCCATAAAACTGAATCCATGGTCAGAAGTTCGACCTTGTTAATATTTGGAAATGTAAATGAAAAGAACTACTGTAAATTCAAAGTTGGTTTGAATCAACTTTCTAGCTGCTGTTGAAGATACTGTCAGAAACACAAATCTTGATTCTGTTCCATGACTGTGTAACACAGTAATACTACATAAATCAATCTATTGATTTGAGGGAAAAAGAAGATCTATAACTTTAGAAATACGGGTTTTGACTTGACTCACAGGAGAGCTTATGTTAAGCATTTGCTGACAGAACGACCTGGTCATTCCTCTCAGTTGAGTACAGCAGACAGCACAGTCCAGAAGGCTCAGATCCTGGAGGACACTGACCAGGATCTTGGATGGTAAGGAAGCAGACTTGACCACTCCACCCATCCTGTTACCTCACCAGTCCCTGGACAGCAGTGGCAACATTTGCAAGATGGGCCAAAAGGGGTGAAAAAGGTCTGATTTCTTCCTGACCCAGTGATGCTGCAACTCGCCCTTCACCCAAGCGAGGCCTGACCTGCCAGGAAGGAATTTGTTCAGAAGCCTGGTGGCCATGACTGAGCAGGTGCTCCGAGAGGATCACAGTGTAGGGGCCCTGTACTCGCCCTGCTATATGATATGCAGAGAGTCTGAGTACACTGTGATTAGAGCAGGGGCTCAGAACACAAGTGCTGTCATGGAAGTGCGGAGCACAAAGGGACAAGCTAGAATGCGTTCGGAATTATAAGCAAAGTAAATATTCAACTAAATGCACAAAGAAAAGTGTAGCCATGTCTAGACACCATGTTGTATCTGAATAATTTTGTGCCAATAAATGACATCAGGATTTTAAAAACATGTATATGACTAGCTTTTTATTTATGAAGAAACATTGAATTGGGGATACAACTGAGCATTAGGCTGCTTGCCTAGCATGCACAAGGCCTGAGGTTCAATTCTCAGGACTGCACAAGAAAAAGGGGGAGCTGGGCATGATTGCACATACTACAATCCTAGCACTTGGGGCTGAGACGGGAGGATCAGGAGTTGAAGGCCAACCTTGGCCCTGTCTCAAAAAGTGAGGGAACAAGACCCTACCTCAAAAAAAAAAAAAAAAGAAAAAGAAAAAAGAAAGGGGAAAAAGAAAGGAAAAAATGAGGAAAGCATTTATTCCTTAAGCATTATTAAGGATTTATAACTAGGGAATAAAAGGACCCAAAGATGTCTGTGAAGTGGTCCCTTTCTTGAAGGTGTCCTAGGTCAGTTAGGGTGGAGATGACCCACCACAAGAGTGAACTGAGGACTCCACCCCCACTAAGGGATGAGGGGAGGCCTGCAGGAACTGCAGATGGTGGGGATACTGATTTCATTGGTATACCAGAAAAGCCTCATGGAAAGGGGCTGAATGGAATACTCACTCTAGTGAGTGGAATGGAATTTTCCTTGTAGTCCCAGGCTGGCCTCAAGCTCCCAGTGATCCTCCCGAGTGCTGGGATTAAAGGCATGCAGCATCACACCCTGTGTTTTTTAGACTTAAAAAAAATTTTTTTTGTTTATTTGGGAGACAAAGAGAAGAGAAGAGAGAGGGTGGAAAGGAGAGAGAATGGGTGCACTCTGGTGCCTCCTGCCACTGCAAACAAACTCCAGATGCATGTGCATCTGGCTTTACGTGGGTACTGGGGAATCAAACCTGGGCCATCAGGCTTTGGAAGCAAGCACCTTTACCACTGATTCATCTCTCCAGCACTGGGCTAGGTCTTAAAAGAGGAGTGGGAGAAGCAAGTTGGGCCATTCTGGGAATCAAAGGAATAAAAGAGAGGAAAGAGAATGGGCATGGCTGGGACCTCTAGCCGCTGGAAATGAACTCCAGATGCATGTGCCACATTGTGCATCTGGCTTTATGGTCATACCATCTTTGATACACAAAACTGTGGGTGAACTTCATAGTTCACTATTTCTGGCAGTGATGAAGATTAAAAGGAACAAGGAAATAATAGGAAAAGGAGTAACAGGAGGTACAAAGAAATTCAAAAGTGGAATGGGACCAGACAGGACTGCCTTACCCTTTAAGCAAGACCTTTAAACCTGCACCAGTGGAAACCTAGTGCAGGAGTTGACTCTCGGTAGTGTTTTTAAGAGACAGTTGATGTCAAGCAGATGGAGAGAAAATTAAAAGGCACAGATCCAATAAGGAGACTGTTGGAATAATGGAGAGGTGACATAACACCAAGCGGAGCGGGTGAATAGTGTGTGTGTGTGCGCGCACGTGCTTCATTTTGGTTTAGGTTTTCTTACTCGCTTAAGACAGACTTGCTATTTGTGTTCGCCCTCCCCCTCCTCTCCTCTCCTCTCTTTTTATTGGGAGGATCTCGCCATGAATCTCCAGATGCCTGTGTCACTTTGTGTGGCTGGTTTCAGGTGGGTACTGGGAAATCGAACCCGGACTATCAGGCTTTGCAAGCAAGCGCCTTTAACCGCTGAGCCATCTCCCCATCACTGTTTTTTACATTTATTTTTGAGACAGGGTCTCTGTAACCCAGGTTGGCCTCGAACTCACGATTCTCCTACCTCAGCCTCTGGAGTGTAGGGATTACTAGCGGGAACCACCACGCCCAGCAGGTAAGAGCTAACGTCCAACGTGAGAAAAACGGCTCCTTCAGTTCCCACCCTTTGGGATGCTGCAAGGGGAGATTCAACGAAAATTACAACTCATTCTCTGCGCATGCGCGGTGCGCGGCGGACGTAATCTCGCGAGAAGAGTCTCGCGGGCCTCCAAGATGGCGGCCCCCAGTCCCCGCGAGCAGCCGGCCGACGCGGAGATGGTGCTGCCGGGCTTCCCGGACGCCGACAGCTTCGTGAAGGTGAGCCCCGGGGTCACCCGTCATGGCGGGAGCGGCAGGCTGCGCGGGGCCGCCCGCTCGGACGCGGAGTCCCTGGGCCGGGCCACGCGCGGACGCGGGCTCTGCGACGCCGGCTCCCGGGTCACGCACGTGTCCCCAGCCCTCACGACCTCGCCCCCGACCCCCTCCCTCCCTTCGCGAGGGGCTCGCCGCCTCGTCCCCCCCACGCGTGCCCATGGCGCGGGTGGATGGCCCTTCCTCCGTCTTCCTAACCCCTGGGCTGCGTGTCACGTGTCACAGTTGTCATCCCTCCGAGGGTTTATGTAAATCGTTTGTAACATTCACTGAATCACAGCGCTGTCGTTTGGCCTTCAGCCTTTATCAAGGATGGCTTCTGCAGGGTCTTCACAATTTAAACAGAGAACTGCTTGATTCTCGCTGAATCGGTGGTTGTAAATGGGTCGTCTGAAATACCTAGGGTAAAATTATATTGTTTATAGATGCTCATTCTCAACAAAAATACAGTAAATTACCATAGAAAGCTCTCCAGTCTGAACTTGAATAAGAGCATTCTTGTACCAGGCACTGTTCTGAGTGATTCATTCCCTCGCTTAGTCCTGGAAACACAAGTAGGCACCTGTCGTTATGCCCATTTTTCAGAGGAGTCAACTGTGGTCTAAATAAATGAAATATTTTGTCAAAAATCACAGGGTTTGTTTTTTGTTTTTTCGAGGTAGGGTCTCACTCTAGCCCAGGCTGACCTGGAATTCACTATGTAGTCTCAGGGTGGCCTTGAACTCACAGCGATCCTCCTACCTCTGCCTCCCGAGTGCTGGGATTAAAGGCGTGCACCACCACACCCCACAAAATCACAGTTCTTAAGTAGCAGAACCAAGATTGAAACCCAGGGTGTGTAGACAAGTTGGCAGAGTGCTTGCCTAGCATATATGAAGGCCTGAATTCAGTCTTTAATACTACATAAACATGTAAGTTGGTTGCATACATACATACCTGCAAATCCCAACACTTGGATGGTGGAGGCAGGAGGATCAGGGTTCAAGGTCATCCTTCCTACATAGAAAGGTTGAGACCAGCCTGTAATACATGAGACTGTCTCATATAGTAATAATAACATGTGTGTGTGTTTTGTTTATTTGAGGAGGTAGGGTCTCACTCTAGACCAGGCTAACCTAGAACTCTATAGTCCCTGGCTGACCTCAAACTCATAGCATTCCTCCTACCTCTGCCTCCCGGGTGCTGGGATTAAAGGCGTATGCCACCACACCTGGCATCATTAGTTATATTTTCCAGTCATGCATCTCATAGTGGTGCTTTAGTCAGTCAATGACAGACCATACACTTGTAGAGGATGGTAGTCCTATAAGATTATATGGCCTACTGACAACATGGCTACCTTGGTTTGTGTACACTGTATGATGTTCACATGACAGTGAAATCATCTAACGATGCATTTGTCGGAAATTGGGACTGGAGAGATGGCTCAGCAGTTAAAGGCACTTCCTTGTGAAGTCTGTTCACTATAGATTAAAATATATATGTTAAATATATATATTATATATATAAAGTATGTGTGTGTTTGTGTATTTGTGTTTATTTATTTATTTGCAAGGAGAAAGAGAAAAATGGGTGTGTCTGAGCCTCTTGTTACTGCATACGAACTCCAGATGCATGTGCTACTTTGTGCATCTTTACATGGGACCTGGGGAATTGAACCCAAGCAGTCAGACTTTGCAAAGGTCATTCAACCCCAGGCCAGCAGGCTTTGGAAGCAAGCATCTTTAATCGCTGAGCTATCTCCCAGATCATTTCTTCAGGTTTTTGAGGTAGGGTCTCACTTTAGCCCTGGCTGATCTGGAATTCACTATGTAGTCTCAGGGTGGCCTTGAACTCACAGTGATCCTCCTACCTTTGCCTCCCCAGTACTGGGATTAAAGGCATGCATCACCATGCCTGCTAATTTTTTTTAAAATATTGTATTTATTTGAGAGAAAAACAGTCTGTGCACACCAGTAAACACCAGGTACATGTGCCACTTTGTGCATCTGGCTTTTTACATGGAGCTTGGGGAATTGAATCTAGGCCATCAGGCTTTGAAAACAAGCATCTTTAACCACTGAACCATCTTTCCAGGTCCCTGTGTACACTAGGGAATCTTCATAGCCCAGAATGGGACCTAGGGTAGAGTCATACTGAATACATTTTTGTTAAATGGGTGTAGTTAGGATAGATACCATTACTGTTTGGCACAACATGCTATATATACAGCAGAACTGTAAAAAAGATTTGTTGAAGCCGGGTGTGGTGGTGCACGCCTTTAATCCCAGCACTTGGGAGGCAGAGGTAGGAGGATCGCCATGAGTTCAAGGCCACCCTGAGACTACATAGTGAATTCCAGGTCAGCCTGGGCTAGAGTGAGACCCTACCTCGAAAAACAAACAAACAAAAAAAAAAAACAAAAAAAAAAGATTTGTTGAGCCACGTATGGTGGTGCACACCTCTTATCAAGAGATGGAGGCAAGAGAATCAGAAGTTTAATATCATCCTCAGGCTGCATGAGATGCCAAAAATCCAAAAAAGAAAACGGGGAGAGAGAGAGAAAGAAAAAAAAAAAAAACTTGCTGCATGAATAAGGACCATATTTAAAAATTGTCATCTTTTCTGGGTTTTCAGTTTGCTCTTGGGTCAGTGGTGGCAGTTACCAAAGCGTCTGGGAGCCTACCACAATTTGGCGATGAGTATGACTTCTACCGAAGTTTTCCTGGCTTCCAGGCATTTTGTGAAACCCAAGGAGACAGGTTGCTTCAGTGGTAAGTGCTGTACATCATTTTACTGTGTGAATGAAAGAAACAAAAATAAATTCCTTTTCCTGGAATTCATTTCTCTTGTTTCCCCTTGTCTTCCCCCCCCCCCCCCTGGTGGGGTCTCACTTCTGCCCAGGCTGACCTGGAATTCACTATGTATTCTCAGGGTGGCCTTGAACTCACAGCAATTCTCCTACCTCTAGCCCAAGCTGACCTGTAATTCACTATGTGGTGTCAGGGTGGCCTTCAATTCATGGTTATCTTTCTACTTCTGCCTCCCAAGTGCTGAGATTTGTGCTACCATACCCAGCAGCAGAATTTTTGGAGCTATGAAGAATAATAAAATGTGACAAGAGAGCCGGTGGTGCACGTCTTTTATCCCAGCACTCGGGAGGCAGAGGTAGGAGGATCACCATGAGTTCAAGGCCACTCTGAGATTACATAGTGAATTCCAGGTCAGCCTGGGCTAGAGTGAGACCCTACCTCGAAAAACCAAAAAAAAAAATAATAATAATAAAATGTGAAAAGGAATCTGGGTGTGGTAGCACATACCTTTAATCCCAGCACTCAGGAGGCAGAGGTAGGAGGATTACTGTAAATTCAAGGACAGCCTGAGACTACAGAGTGAGTTTCAGATTAGTCTGAGCTAGAGTGACACCCTATCTTGAAAACACACACACACACACAAAGAGTATATTAGAACAGATAATTTGCAACATTGATTTTAACTGTTGCATGACAGAGAAACTGTTAGATTTGCCAGATTAAAGAAGTGTTTTTTTGTTTTGTTTTTTGTTTTGTTTTGGTTTTTGGGGTTTTTTTCCCCCAAGGTAGGGTCTTGCTCTAGTCCAGGCTGACCTGGAATTCACTATGTAGTCTCAGGGTGGCCTCGAACTCAAGACAATCCTCCTACCTCTGCCTCCCGAGTGCTGGGATTAAAGGTGTGCGCCACCATGCCCGGCTTTGTTTTGTTTTTTGTTTTTTCTTTATGGACCTTGTTCAAAAAGACTTGGGGCCCCTTAAGTTGCTTAGGTGTTGCTTAGGTGTATTGTTTGTTTGTTTGTTTGTTTGTTTGTTTTGTTTTAAATGAGACAGAATCACATATAGCCCAGGCTGGCCTCAAACTCACTATGTAACCTTGAACTCTGGTCCTCCTGCCTTCTTAAGCGCTGAGATAACAGGCTTGGACCGCCATTTCCTGCTGCCATGTTGAAAAAGAATCATATATTTTTTAGAACTCAAAGAATCTCTGAAAAGCCGGGCATACCTATAACCCCAAAACTTGAATGGTAAAGGCAGAGGGATCATGAATTTCAGGCCAGCCAGGGCTACATAGTGAGACCATACCTCAGAAAACAGTACATACATACATAACTTTAGTAGATGAGGAAGTCTGTCTTGGTAAGATGTAATGAAATGCCAAAGGTCCACAATAACAGTTTTGTGGCTCTTTTATGTTGTGTTTTGTGAGGCAAGATCATACTCTAGCCCAGGCTGGCCTTAAACTCATGACAATCCTCCTACCTCAGCTTCCTGAGTACTGTTTGTTTGTTTGTTTGTTTGTTTGTTTGTTTTTCGAGATAGGGTCTCGCTTTAGCACAGGCTGACCTGGAATTCACTATGTAGTCTTGGGGTGGCCTTGAATTCAGGCAATCCTCCTACCTTTGACTCCTGAGTGCTGGGATTAAAGGCGTGCGCCACCTGAGTACTTGTTTTTTTGGTGTTTTTTTTTTTTTTCCTTAAATATATATTTATTGTCCATAATGAGTTACATTATTCAGTGGGCAAACAATGAGTTGTTATGAGTACTTGTTTTTAAAAGACTTTAGAAGTCACAAATCATGTATATATTCTTGCTTAGATTCATCCTTGCCATACATACAGGCAGTTTTGGTTTTTTTCCTTTATTTGCTGGTATTGGGTTTTAGGTCCAGAGTCTCAACCATGCTAATCATGCTCCTACCATTGACCTATACCCTCAACTCCCAAACATTGTCATTACTCTGTGTCCCACCCCTTCATACTTAGGATTGAACTGAGGGCCTCAAATATGTTAGGGAATTGCTCTTCCACTGAGCTATATCACCATTTCTATTTTTTACTTTTCTGTTTTAAGACAGGGTCTCACCAAATTGCTGAGGCTGGCCTTAGACATGCTATATAACCCAAGCAGGCATTGACTTTTTGATCCTCCTGCCTCAGCTTTCTCAATAGCTGGGATTACAGGCCTGACTAAAGGATTTTTTTTTATTATTGTTTATTAGAAACTGTTGTATGGACAAATTATGTGTTGGTCACATTCCCCTCCTGCCCACCCCCATTCCGATGAAGACCCTCCTTAGTGGGGTTCCTGGTGTTTATCAAAGAGTTATGGGTCATAAGTTAAAAGAGTGGCACTCAGTTATTATGGGAGTGGGTTATACCTATGGATACTCCTTTGTACCTTGCGGCTCTTGTAAGCTTTCTAACCCCCCTTCCACAAGGATTTTTTTTTTAAAGGTTGCTCTAAGAGTGTAAGTTTCATTAGTTTCATCAAAGAGCATTGGTACCTGTGTTATCCATGCCACTTGAGTTTTCTCCTAGATAATAAACAAGTGAAATGATATACACACTGACTTTGGTCTTCTTTTCCTCAGCATGAGTAGGGTTATGCATTACCATGGATGTCGAAGCAACATTAAAGATCGAAGTAAAGTGACTGAATTGGAAGACAAGTTTGATTTACTTGTTGATGCCAATGATGTAATTCTAGAGAGAGTGGTGAGTATTTCACTATACACTTATGTTATCAGATAAAGTACTTTTTTATGAATATACAGAGAGAAACATAAGCTCTGTGGAAAATGAAAAGGAGATAATGTTTAGCATTTCTTACCAGTGATAACCCTTCTTTTTTTTTTTTTTTTTGGTTTTTCGAGGTAGGGTCTCGCTCTAGCCCAGGCTGACCTGGAATTCACTATGTAGTCTCAGGCTGGCCTTGAATTTATGGCAATCCTCCTATCTCTGCCTCCTGAGTGCTGGGATTAAAGGCGTGCACCACCACGCCCGGCTTACTTCCTTCTAATAGTTGGCAGATTTTTTACTCTAAATCAACTACAATTGTTTACTGCTCTTACAAAAAGAATTACTCCTGGTAGCAGCCCATTTTTCAAGCGTCTAATTACACATCAACTTTCCATACTTGTGAATCCCATTTGCATTGCAAGTGAAGAAAATTCTATGCCAACCCAAGCAAAATATTCGTTTTGTTTCTTGAAGTCTGCTAAACACCCCGACTCTCAGAGTTAGAAGATGATGTATATTATTCTATCTAGCTAAATACATATCTAGCTATCAATTTATGCCAGATTCCACAGCAGGCAATTACTCAAAATCATCCAAAATTTAACCTTCAACCAATGGCTTTTGGAAATGCTGAAATTTATTTTATGATTTCAGGTCTTGCTATCCAATCATCTGTTGTCAGGATGAACTTATGTTAGTATTATAAACACATTCAACATCTTCTTTGATAGTGCAGACTAACCAGTACTATCTTCTCATCCTAAAAACTACTTTGTATGCACATGCGTGTTTTGATACCCACACACGTTTGTATTACTAGGGATTAAACCCAGGGCCTTAAGCTTTCAGGACAAGCAGTTTATCACCTCCAAGCCCCTACACTTTCAGGTTTAATATATGCCATCTTTTCTCCATAATTTAGTGGCCACATCACACTATCATGTCATTTTAGACTTTGTGCCCAATTCAAAGATTTGAAGAGACTCCATTAAGGGTTAGGTCTGATGAGTTACTGTCTTTTGGGTAAAGAATTCTTTTTTTTTTTTTCCTTTGAGGTAGGGTCTCGCTCTAGCCCAGGCTGACCTGGACTTCACTATGTAGTCTCAGGGTGGCCTTGAACTCATGGTGTTCCTCCTACCTCTGCCTCCCGAGTGCTGGGATTAAAGGTGTGTGCCACCATGCCCGGCTTGGGTAAAGAATTCTTTACCAGTCATGTCCAACCTGTAGAGGTCTCATGGTGTTTTAGGATAGTAGAGAATGCAACCCAACACATGTGTAAAATGACAGTGGTTATGTCTCAGTGTCAAATAGTTGGATAACCCTTCTAAGTTAAGTGCTTGACATGGTTCCCCAGTCCCTTCTTATATAGTGATCTGCACTTAAATATTTTTAAATATTTTTTATTTCATTTATTTGTTAGAGAGAGAGAGAGAATGGGCACACTGTAAACCAACTCCAGACATATGCGCCCTCTAGTGTAGCTGGCTTTACATGGGCACTGGGGAATTGAACTTGGGTCCTTCATTGCAGGCAAACGCTTTAACCGCTAAGCCATCTCTTCAGCCCACTTAAATTATTTTTAATTGGAAAATTTAGAAGTATGGATACTTATGGTAGAACAGGTCGTTTTAATATATACACATAATTCTGTGAATACATTTCTTCAGAATGTCAGATAATTGTGAACCTCAAAAGGAAGATAGTAACCCAAAGGCCTTTACAATTCTTAGGGTATTTTACTGGATGAAGCGTCAGGAGTGAATAAGCACCAACAGCCTGTCCTCCCTGCAGGACTGCAGGTCCCCAAAACAATAGTGTCCAGCTGGAATCGGAAGGTGAGGACTGCCTAGAGCTTACCTAGAGCTCCCAATACCAGCTTTACAGGTAGGCTTTTGCTCACTCTGACTTGCATTTCTGTTCTAGTGCTGGACACAGCCCTGTTTGACTTTTCCTCGTAGACACACAGCCTTGCTTCTACCCCTCTTCTCTATTGTACTCTTCTCTCACGTGCCCATACATTCCAAGTGTGGGATGTTAGGATGCTATGTTTTTATTTGTTTATTTTATTTTATTTTTTTTTTTGCAAGCAGAGATAGAGAATGGGTTTGCCAGGCCATCTTGCCACTGAAAATGAACTCCAGACACATGGGCCACTTTGTGCATTTGGCTTTATGTGGATACTGGTGGATTGAACCCAAGCCTTCAGGTTTTGCAAGCAGGTGCCTTTAATCTCTGAGCCCTCTCTCCACCCTTGTTGGAATGTTCTTGACTTCTCAGAAGACAAATTAGAATTTATTTTCTAATTCAACAAGTTGCTGTGTTATAAAGTCCTCATATGTGTTTATCATAGGCAGGGGAATATGGCAAAAAAGCGAAATCTGAAACTTTCCGACTGCTGCATGCAAAAAACATCATCCGACCTCAACTCAGGTTTCGAGAGAAGATTGATAATTCCAACACGCCCTTTCTTCCTAAAATCTTCATTAAGCCCAATGCTCAGAAACCGCTTCCTCAGGGTAAGGAGTATTTACACTGCCCTTTGTCGAGTCTTCTTCAGCCTGCAAAAGCCCAACAAAGGTGGAGTCCTACCACCTTCCTTTCTTCAGAAGAGCACCTTAACACCCTGGCTAGAAAAAACACCATGTATTCCCTGTGTGTGATGCTGTATTGTCACTGCTTGTCTTTTGTCACTGTAGCACTTTCGAAAGAAAAGCGGGAACGTCCACAGGATCGTCCTGAAGACTTGGATGTCCCCCCTGCCCTGGCAGATCTCATCCATCAACAACGAACCCAGCAGGTTGAGCAGGACATGTAAGTGGGAACTGGGGAATCAAGGCTGAGGCAGGAAGATTGAAAGTTTGAGGGCAGTTTGGGCTACCCAGTGAGACCTTGACTCAAAATACCAAAATTAATAAATGAACTTGAGTTGCATTAGACAAAGGAGCTGCAAGTCTAGCTTAGTGGTAAGAGTGTGTGTCTACATGTATGTAGACCCTAGGTTAAATCCTGTGCATTCAAAACAAAAACAAAAGCCAAATAAATGCACCTCAGTATGATGAAAAAAAAGGTTATAAACCTTTGTAAAGTATTGGCCTTCTCACATGTAGCCAGAGTCTGTGCAAACTTTAATTCTTTCCGCCTCAGCTCTGCACCATTGTGAGGCCCCCAAGCCTAGCACTAGAGGAAATAAAGCACATGAAGGTGACCCTGCCCTCAAGGAACCCTTCACAGGCTTTGGAATTATTTTTTTTATTATTTATTTTGGAGTCAGGGTGTCATTCTAGCCCAGGCTGACCAAGAACTCTCTTTAGCTCCAGACTGGCTTTAAGCTTGCAGCAGTCCTACCTCAGCATCCTGATTTCTGGACTAAAGGAATGTGCCACCATGCCAGACTTTTTTTTTTTTTTTTTTTTTTTTTTTTTGTTTTTCAAGGTAGGGTCTCACTTTAGCCCAGGCTGACCTGGAATTCACTATGTAGTCTCAGGGTGGCCTGGAACTCATGGTGATCCTCCTACCTCTGCCTCCCGAGTCCTGGGATTAAAGGCATGCGCCACCACGCCCAGCCTTTTTTTTGAGACAGGGTCAGTCTCTGTAGGCCTAAGCTGACCTATAGCTCGAAATGATCCTCCTGTTTCAGTCTCTTGAATGGTGAGCCAAGAGGCCAGCAGGTTCCAGATTTTTATTTTAAAAAATAATAACTTTTTTAAATAACTTTTTTATGGGAGGAAAGGATTTATTGAAGCTACAGATCTAGGGGAAGTTCCATAATGGTGAAAGAGGCTGGTCCCCTTTCACAGGTCCAAGCAGAGAGAGGAAGCATCACCAACACCATACACACCAACAAAACAGGCAGAGGGTAAAGAGAGAGATTTTCTCCCCTTTTATATAGCTTTAGGTCTGGGTCTTGCAACCCTTTCCCAGATTTACTGTCTTCCTGAGTCTCTAGAATTTCCTTCCTGCACTGCCCTCTCAGGAAAGGATATCTGTTTCTAGTTCCTATGAGCTTACTTACATCCTGCCCCTACTGAGAGGCTGTCTTCCTGTAATAACAACATTTAACTCATGACCAGCTAAAATATTTGTCCTTTTCTCTCTCATGTTTTTAAATTGTTATTTTGTGCTGCAGAGTTAGCTCAGTGGTTGAAGGCGCTTGCTTACAAAGCCTGACGACCCAAGTTTGATTTGCCAGTACCCATGTAAAGCCAGATGCATGAATGAAATTCTGTTATGTCATCTCACCACAGTGTTATATATTTATCTTTTTTTTTTTTTTTGGTTTTTTGAGGTAGGGTCTTGCTCTAGCCCAGGCTGACCTGGAATTCACCCTGTAGTCTCAGGGTGGCCTTGAACTCTCAGCAATCCTCCTACCTCTGCCTCCTGAGTGCTGGGATTAAAGGCGTGCGCCACCATGCCCAGCTATTTATCATTTTTGTGTCGTCCAGAAACCCAACTCAATAGTATTTTACAAATAACTTTTCACATGTCTATAAAGCTGCTTAGTCTACAGCTGTCTTTAAAGAATAGACCTCTACTGTCAGGGTAATCCCTTACATTACAGGGTAAATGAAACAAGTACACCTGCTTTAATTGATGCATTTGAATAATCATTGCCTTAATGATGCTTTTTTAAAATTTTTTATTGACAGCTTCCACAATTATAGACAATAAACCACGATAATTCCCTCCCTACCTCTACTTTCCCCCCGTCAAGTCCACCCTCCATCATATCCCCCTCTCCCTCTCAATTAGTTTCTACTTTGTTTCTATGTCATCATCTTTTCCTCCTATTATGAAGGTCTTGTATAGGTACTGTCAGGCACTGAGAAGATATGAACATCAAGGCCATTTTGTGTCTAGAAGATTGCATTCAAACAGTCCTAAGATGCTTTTATCTTTTCGGGGAGGGGTGGGTAGAGGACCAGATGTTAAGTATCTTAGGCTGATCTTGATCTTGAATTTAATTTCTTGATTTGTTGCTGAGGTGACCTTGCCCAGTTTATGCAGTGCTGGGGATTAAGCTTGGGCCCTCATGGTGATCCTTCTACCTCTGCCTTCCAAGTGCTGTGATTAAAGGCGTGCACCACCACGCCCAGCATCTCATTTGCTTTTACGTGTTCTATTGGAGCAGTTGTTTTTCCTTTGAAGTCATTTTTTTAACTTTATTGACAACTTTCATAAATATAAACAATATACCATGATCATAAACCCCTCCCACCACCCCTCCTTTTTCCCCCAAATCATTTTTTAAGCATGTTTCTGTGTTTTATTTGCTCAGGTTTGCACATCCGTATCAGTATGAGCTAGATCACTTCACTCCAGCAGAATCGGCACTTCAGAAGCCCCAGCCCCAGGTCAGTACCCAGCCTTACTTTCAAGGCTGGTGTCTGGAGTGCCTGAATACCAGATCATTTGATTTGATTTTGACCTTCCTTCAGTACTTTTAGAAGGTTGCAACTTTGGGTCATTTCTTAAACTTAGAATTCATTATGTACTTTCATGGGATTGGTCCTTAATAATCTATCTCACTGCTTTCTTGATCAGTTGTACAGACCTGTGGAAGAAACACCCTGCCACTTCGTATCCTCCCTGGACGAGCTGGTGGAACTCAACGAAAAGCTCTTAACTTGTCAAGAATTTGCAGTAGACTTGGAGGTATCTTGTAATTGACCTGAAAATTTTAAATCTTCCGTGAGTTCACCTCCTTAAAAAGTATAAAATTAGCAACAATTTTCTTTTCCTTTTTAATATTTATTATTTATTACTTGAGGGAGAGAGAAATAGGCAGAGAGAGCGAGTGTGAGTGTGCTAGGGCCTGATGCCACTGCAAACAAACCCCAGACACATGTGCTACTTAGTGCATTTGGCTTTATGTGGGCACTGGGGAATCAAACCCTGAGCTGTCAGGCTTTGCAAGCAAGCACCTTTAACCACTGAACCATCTCCCCAGCCCACAAAATTTCATCTTTTATTTTGTTTTTGTTTTTTTGAGACAGTGTCACACTGTTGCCCAGGCTGGCCTCAAACTCCAGCCAATCCTTCCCGCTGAAGCTTCCTGAGGGCTGGGATTGTAGGCGCAAGGCTCCATGCTTAGCAGTCATCTCCCTCCTCCCCCCAAGAATTCCTCATGTACTGTTGCTCTATGGCAAATTTCCTCCGTATTGAAAAGTATAAATGACTGTTGTCAGCTTTACCAAAAGCAGCTGGGTCAGTTTATGAGAGAAGGTGTGGTGAGGGTCTTCAGACTCACACGTGAGATTCAAGTGTCCCCTGTGCCAACTGCATGCAGTAATGCATAAGGGCTTGTGACCTCAGGGGGTGCTAGAGAATATAGGAAAAAAGGAGCTTCTAGAACAATGAGCTCCATCTTAGGTAGTTTCCCTTAGGGTTTTATGCTCTGTAAGTAAGCCCTCGACTTGAGGCTGAGAGAGGAGCATCCTTGGGAATAATCCCGGTATAGTGAGCTGCACTGAAGTGCTTGCTGATCTTTGTCTCCATACTTCTGGACGGGGACAAGGAGCTTCTAAAGGCAGCCACAGAGAACCTCACTGTGGTACGGTTGCTCTGGGGTCCCCATGTTCTGTAAGTAAGCCTGTACCCTGAGGCTGAGGGAGGAGCGTCTCAGGAGTCATTTTGACACAGGAAGTTCTATCAAAGTACTGCTTTGGGGGGGGCCCACGCTCCTTTAAGCAACCCCTCACCCTGTTCTGTAAAACACCCCAATAAACATAAGTTCACCAAACTGGTTTTGGTATAATTGTCCTTTGGTTGGTCATTTGTGCCCAATCTTGGGGGAAGATGTGTTCACATCCTGCCAAGAAAAGTTTTTCGCACAACTATTCTATAGCTAACTTCTCATGGTAAAGGAGGGGCTGAGGATATAGCCAGTGGTATAACATAGGCTTAGCATGTGTGAGGTCCTAGGTTCATTCTCCCTCTCTGTTTTAGCATCACTCTTACAGGAGCTTCCTAGGACTGACCTGCCTAATGCAGATTTCCACACGGACAGAAGACTTCATTGTTGACACCCTGGAGCTTCGTAGTGACATGTACATTCTCAATGAGAGCCTCACAGACCCAGCTATTGTTAAGGTCAGCTAACCTTTTCTGGCTCCAGCCTATGATGCATACCTTTTTTAAAAAAATATTTTCTTTATTCATTTTCAAGCAGAGATAGAGATACAGAGAGCGTACCAGGGCCACCACCTTGTGGGTCTGCCTTATGTGGGTA
This sequence comes from Zapus hudsonius, assembly GCA_004024765.1. Classification (NCBI taxonomy): domain Eukaryota; kingdom Metazoa; phylum Chordata; class Mammalia; order Rodentia; family Dipodidae; genus Zapus; species Zapus hudsonius. Next base: position 74,319 of record PVHP010001892.1, on the reverse strand, counting down.
CTGGGGAATTGAACCCAGGGCCTTAGGCACTGGAGGCAAGTGCTTTAACCGCTGAGCCATCCATCCCTCCAGCCCTATGATGCATACCTTTTCATCTCTCTGACCCCGAGGTGGAGTCTCACTCTAGCCCAGGCTGACCTGAAACTCACTCTGTAGTCCTAGGCTGACCTCAAACTCACAGTGATCTTCCTGTTTCTGCCTACTGAGTTCGAGTGCTGTGATTAAAGTTGTGTGTCACCATACCCAGCCCTTTTCATTCTTTTAATGTAGACACAGTGACATATAGAGAAATCATGTCATCTCCTATCCTAAGATTCCATTTGCCAAATTCTTAGCTCTAAACTCCATTGCCATCTCTTCAGATGTGTATCCTGTTACCACTAGAAATATGTCAATGACTTTTGTAATGAGTCCAACCTATTGGGCTTCAGGACATACTTGGAGCTAATAGAGCTACTTACTCATTCCCGCTGAAAGCAGTTGCTCCCCTTAATGTGCAGTTAGGAGCATGGGTGAAGCTGTGGCCCATAGTAAAAGAAACATTTAAAACTACACACATCTGGATTGGGGATGTAGCACAGTGGTAAAGTGCTTGCTGAGCATGTACAAGGGCCACCAATAGGAGGAAAAAAAATACAAACACACTTCCCATATCTAACTAAGGATACAGATGAGTGGCCTTCTGCTGGTCTAAACTGAATAGCTTTGATTTTGTTTTCAGGTCTTCCATGGTGCTGACTCAGACATAGAGTGGCTCCAGAAAGACTTCGGGCTATACGTGGTGAACATGTTTGACACCCATCAGGCAGCTCGGCTTCTCAACCTGGGCCGTCATTCACTTGACCACTTGCTGAGACTCTACTGCGGTGTGGAGTCAAACAAGCAGTATCAGCTGGCAGACTGGAGGATACGGTCAGTCTAAAGTGGCAGAGACATGTGGGTGTCCAAGGAAAGTCTAGTGGTGTGTTAACCTCATTCATGGAAATGAGTGTCAGGTCACAATTCTATTTGTACCTTTATGTAATTGGTGCCAGGCTTTTTTCCAGGTGTTTTCTGTACCCCAAAAACAGTGAACATTTTAGGATGGGAATGTGGCACTTGTGTTGGGCTGGTTCTATTGTGCTCTGCTTCCTGGAAATTGTGATGGGAAAGACATGCCGTGTTAGTATTGAGCAGTTTGGCTCTAGCAGGGATGGCTGTATGACATGGTTTGGAGGGATAGGTAGCTAAGTGCCCCATTTGTTTAGGGTTGTTGTGATAGTTTTGTGTTTTGCCATACATTCTAGAAGCCTGGCCCAGCAAAATCACTCTCAGGTAGCCAGCTATTCCCTGAGGGTGAAACCAACTGAGAAGATGCACTGAGCTTTTGTTCATTTTTACATGCCAGAATTCTAAACAGAATCCAGTATGCGTACCGACAAAGTACCCCAGTGGGTAGGGGACAGAGAGGAGGGAAACGGGGACATATTCACAAGATTTGATCATACAGTGTATATACTTATTCATAATAAAGATGTGAAAAAAAGGGTAAACACCTATTTGGACTAACAAAGTCCAATATAAGAAGAAAAATAGTAAGATCTGAAAACCACTCCATTATTGGGCAATCTGTGAAACTATGTCCTCTCTTGCAACTCCAGCCCTCTGCCTGAGGAAATGCTGAACTACGCCCGGGACGACACCCATTACCTACTTTACATCTATGACAGAATGAGGCTGGAGCTGTTGGAACGAGGCAACGGCCAGCCTGTCCAGTTGCAGGTGGTGTGGCAGCGGAGCAAGGACATCTGCCTCAAGGTACCATGAACCCCAACACTCAAGCTCACTGATTTTTATTTTGTTCTTTTTTTTTTTTTTTTGTTCTTTCCCCCAACTCTCCACCCCCCCAGGTAGGGTCTCACTCTAGCTAGGCTGACCTGGAATTCACTATGTAGTTTCAGGGTGGCATCAAACTGACAGCAATCCTCCTACCTCTGTCTCCTGAGTGCTGGGATTAAAGGCATGTGCCACCACACCCAGTGCCTTTTTTGTCTTAAATTTTTTTTCTTAATCTCTGTGTGTTAAGGTGATTTTTGTGTGTATGTATGTTCGTGTGTAAATGTGAGTAATGTGTGCAATAGTGCTATGGGCATCCGAGGACAACCTCAGGAGTTAGTCAGTGCCTTCCACCTTGTCTGAGGCAAGCTCTCTAGTTGTTCACTGATGCTGTACACCAAGTAAGCTGGTCTGTGAACTTCTGGGATGTTCCTGTCTCCATCTTGCCAATTTGTCTTGCTTTATGTAGGTCCTAAGGATCCAAACTGAGGTCATCAGGCTTGCACTGCAATCACTTTGACCTACTGAGCATCTCCCTAAATAGCATGCAAAGTAATGGGTTTCATGTGGCATTTTCATGTGTTGTTATTATGCTTAGTTCTTTTTCATCCCTCTCCCTACTGTCCTTCCTCATTCCCTATACACAGTTCTTTCTGGTCCCCATTTAATTACCCTATGGGGGGAGTGGGGAGGGGTAAGGGTCTCGCTCTAGTCCATGCTGACCTCAAACTCACTCTGTAGTCCCAGGCTGGCCTCGAACTCACAGTGATCCTCCTACCTCTGCCTCCCGAGTGCTGGGATTAAAGGTGTGTGTCACCATGCCTGACTTCCATGACCCTATTTTTTCCCTTAAGATTTCTTCCTCCCCTCTTATTGTCCCCTTTCTAGTTTCATGACACATATGTCTAGAGTCTGCATATGAAGGAAAACATATGCTATTTGTCCTGCATCTGGCTTATTTAGATAAACATAGTGGTCTCCATTTTCATCCATTTTTTTCTTTTCATCCATGGTTTCATTTTTACTTATGGCTGAATAAAACCTAATTGTAAATATGAACCACATTTTCTTTATTCATTCATCTGTTGATGGGCATCTAGCTGATTCCATTTCTGAGCTATTGTGTGTAGTGTAGCAATAAACATGAATGTGCAAGTATCTCCATGATGTGCTGACTTAATTCCTTAGGGTATATATATCCAGGAATGGTTATCCTGGTTCCTAAGGTTATACTGGATCCTAAGGTAATTCTATTTTTAGTTTTTTGAGGAACCTTCATAGTTATTTCCATAGTAGGTGCGCCAGTTTACACTCCACTAGCAAGGTAAACATCCTACTAGCAATGTATAAAGCTCTCTTTTCCACAGCCTCACCAGCAGAGGTTTCATGTGGTCCAGGCTGACCTCACATTCATCAGGTAGCCAAGGCTGGAATTATATTGATGATAGCCAATCTCAAAGGAGTTTTGTTGAGGCAGGGTCTCACTCTAGCACAGGCTGATCTGTAACTCACTCTGTAGCCCAGGCTAGCCTCAAACTCATGGCAACCCTCCTACTTCAGCCTCCTGAGTGCTAGGAAGCTTTATAACAGTTCCTATTTGCATTTCTCTGATGGCTAAGGATATTGAGCATTTAAAAAATATTTATTGGAGCCGGGCATGGTGGCACACGCCTTTAATCCCAGCACTCGGGAGGCAGAGGTAGGAGGATCACCATGAGTTCAAGGTCACCCTAAGACTGCATAGTGAATTCCAGGTCAGCCTGGGCTAGAGCGAGACCCTACCTCGAAAAACAAAAACAAAATTATTTGGCCATTTGTATTTCTTCTTTTTCGAATTGTCTGTCCAGTTTTCTAGCCCTTTATTGATTGGATGATTTGGTAGTTTTGGTGTTTAAATTTTGTAATTCTTGGGCTGGGGAAATGGCTCAGCAGTTAAAGGTTCTTGCTTACAAGCCAGTCAGTGCAGGTTCAATTCCACGCCCACAGAAAGCAGGCTGCAAATGGCACATGCATTTGTGATATCATTGCTCCTACAGCAGTGGGAGGCAGAGTCTGGAGGATCTGACGCTCACAGGCCATCTAATCTGATATTCTTTTGCATTTTGACATTTTGTTTGCAGCAGCAAGAAACCTTGTCTCAAAGAAGGTGGAGCACAGATACCTCAAAGCTGTCCTCTGACCTGTGCACACATGCACACATAGAAAACTTTTTAAAAATAAAATGCTCAGTTCCTTAAAAATATAAAATGCTTCATGGATTTTCCTGTCCTCCTTACACAGGTGTCAAGCTAATCTCTGCATTGTTCTCATTTCTGTACATGTGTTGTGGAAGCAAGCACTAGTATCTATTTTTTAAAAATATTTTATTCATTTTCAAGCAGAGAGAGAGAGAGAGAGAAAAAACACCAGGGCCACCACCTTGTGGGTCTGTCTTATGTGGGTCCTGGGGAATTGAACCTGGGGCCTTAGGCACTGGAGGCACGTGCCTTAACTGCTGAGCCATCTCTCTAGCCCAAGCACTAGTATCTTGCCTTTTCTCATTTGGTTTTGGTTTTTGCTTCTGTTGTCTTGCAGTCCTGGGTTTCGAACCGGGGCCTAACATGCTAGGCAAGTACTCTACCACTGAACTATATCTCCACCTTGATTTTGGGTTTTTTTGTGTTGAGATAAAGTCTCACTAAGTAGTTCAGACTGGCCTCAAACTTACCCTCCTCCTGCTTCAGCTTCCCAAGTGGGCCATGTGCCTGGCCTTCTGTTCTTTTTTTATTTTTTATTTTTTAATATCTTAGCTATTTTCTGAACAAATTTTTTAAGAGCCTCTAGCCACTGCAAACGAACTCCAGTTGCATGCACCACTTTGTGCATCTGGCTTACGTGGGTACTAGAGAATTGAACCTGGGTCCTTAAGCTCTGGAGGCAACCACCTTAACCACTGAGCCATCTCTCCAGCCCCCTACCTTTGTTCTTACTTTAATGTAAGAGCTGAGCATTTTGAAGAGCCTAGGGCACAATTTTGATTTTGTTGATTTTCTACTGAGATGCTGGGAATCAAACCCAGGGCCTGTGGATGCTAGACAACTTCTTTACCACTAAAACCCACCCCAGCTTCATTGATCTTCGATACTCTTGAATGTCTTACAGAAATTCATCAAGCCTATCTTTACGGATGAATCCTACCTTGAACTGTACCGGAAGCAGAAGAAGCATCTGAACTCTCAGCAGCTGGCAGCCTTTCAGCTGCTGTTTGCCTGGAGGGATAAAATGGCTCGCAGGGAGGATGAGAGTTATGGGTAAGGGATTCAAGGTTCCTTTAATAGTTTTAGGCTGAACAGGTGTGATAGCAACAAGAAATGGGGAATTTTTTTTTTCTTTTTCCATGAAGGCTGGTGGTTGTTTTCTGTGTTAGAGCATTGAACAGGACTTGCTGGTTGAATTTACTTTGTGTTTTGTTTCAGATACGTACTACCAAACCATATGATGCTCAAGATAGCTGAGGAACTGCCCAAGTAAGTCTAAGAACAGATGAACCTTTTCTCACTTCTCAATCTCATCCCTCCTTCACAGCCAGGCATTCCTGTTTACTGCTACCAAGTCTGTTTAGGCAGAAATTAATGCTCCAGGCTTGGAAGGCAGCAGGGCCAGGGAGTCCACAATTCTTGCTTCGGGGCTACTTTGTACAAGCTAAAACTTCTGAATGGGAATGTTACCATGGCTACACCTTGTGTTTAGCTCAGGTAAGTCTCTGAACTTACAGCAGCCTCTTAGAGAGGAGAAACCAATAGTGTTTTGTCATGATAATTGAAGTGTAGGCAGGAATTTTAAAACTGAGACTCAACAGTGCTGGGGTTTTAGTTCCAGCTTTCCCCAGGGTTGAGTCAGGACTGTAAAAACAATCAGCTGGGCCTGGTGCATCAGAGCACATATGCCTGGCTGTCCTGGTCTGCTCTGATGTGATCTGGTTTGTTTGGTTGTTTTTGTTTTTTTCTGAGACTGGCCTGGAACTCACTTTGTAGCCTCAAAAATCACTCATGGCAGTCCTGTCTGAGCTTCCAGAGTATTGGGATTATAGGCATGAGCCACCACTTCCAGTTCCTATGATCTAGGTTTTTTTTTTTTTTTTGGTCTTCCATTTAACCATGACACTCAGGCTTTGCCCAGTTGTTATTTTTGTCAGGAAGCCTTAAAGGACTATTGCTATGATGAGCTAAGTGTATTCTTTCCTGTCTGCAGGGAGCCTCAGGGCATTATAGCTTGCTGCAACCCAGTACCACCTCTTGTACGGCAGCAGATCAATGAATTGCATCTTTTAATCCAGCAGGCTCGAGAGATGCCCCTGCTCAAGGTATGACATGCTTCTGCTCATGCCCTTAACCCAGCAGGCTTGATCTTTCTATTGCTTTATTCCTACAGTCTCTTATTCTGTACAACCCTGAGGGAATAATGGGGTTTGGAAATCCAGTGGTTGTGACTTCTTGGTTTTAGCGGCTTTGTTGTTTGGGGGCTTTGGGTGTTAGGTTGTTTTGTTTTGTTTTTGTTTGTTTTGTTTTGTTTTGTTTTTTGGAGGGGGAATATTGGGAGTTTTGTCTAGTAGTGCTGGGATCCAGCCCAGCTATTCCCCATGCTGTGTAAGCATTTTGCCACTGACTTACAACCCTGACCCCTGCACTTTCTTTATGGCAGTCAAGAGGTAAACCTTTGGCTGGGGTATAGCTAAGTTGTTAGAGTGTTTGTCCTAAGTGTGGTGATGTATGTGTGCAATTCCAACTTTTAAGGGGTGGAGGCAGGAGAATCAGAATTGCAAAGTCATCCTCAGCTACATAGTGAGTTCAAGGCTAGCCTAGGCTACATGAGCCCTGTCTAAATAGCAAAAATTGCTAAACCTGGGCTGAAGAGATGGCTTAGCGGTTAAGGCATTTGTCTGCAATGCAGAAGGACCTGAGTTCGATTCCCCAGTGCCCATATAAAGCCAGATGCACAAGAGGGCGTATGTGTCTGGAGTTCGTGCTGTGCCCATTCTCTCTCTCTCTCTCTCTCTCTCTCTCTCTCTCTCTCTCTCTCTCTCTCTCTCTTTCTCAATAAATAAATAAAATACAAAAAAAAGAATTGGAAATGTTAAAGAAATAAAAAAAAATTGCTAAACCTCATCCTTCATATTTTATGACCTTATCTTGGGTGATCTGACAGTAATTAGCAGTTGATAGAAGGCAGTTAATCTGGTAGAGTAAGCTGGAGTGAGGGTTTAGGGAGCTTTCAGAGAAGCCCAGATGTGATCTAATCAGAAGTCCTAGTATAGAAAGGGTAGGTATCAGAACAACCCAAAGGAAAGGCCAGTGGGGCTTGTGGGCTTGTTGGTTGAGCTCAAGGACTGTCAGTCACTGAATTGCAATTGAATTTGCTGAGAGTCATTCCAAAGTCAAAACCCCATGAGAGAGAGTGAGAACATGGATGGACAGGGGAATTCTGAAAAGCTGAGTTTGTGAAGAAGATGCTAAAGATTAAACAAATTTAGCTGGAAATGGCATGTTGCACAGAAAATGCAGTCATAGCTCAGCATGGTGCCACACACCTGTAATCCTAGACTTGAGAGGCAGAGGTAAGACGATCAGGAGAGCAAGATCTTCCTTGGTTCCTTGGTTACATAGTGAGTGCAAGGCCAACTCTTTTTGAGACTTTGTCTCAAAAAAAAAAAGAAAGGAACTGGGGAGATGGCTTAGCAGTTAAAGGTACTTGCTTGCAAAGCCCATTGTCCTAGGCACAATTCCCAAGCCAGACACAAAAGGTTGAGCAAGTATCTGGCATTCATTTGCAGTGGCAAGAGGCCCTGGTGTGCCCACATTCACACACATATACACATATGTGTAAATAAATCCACCAAAATTTTCAAAAGAAAAAACCAGGTGGGTGGTTAATGCCTTTTATCTCAACACTCAGGAGATTGAGGTAGGAAGATAGCTGTTAGCTCAAGGCCAGCCTGAGCTAAAAAATGAGTTCCAGATTTGCATTGGGCCAGGTATGGCAGCACACGCCTTTATTCCCAACACTTGGGAGGCAGAGGCAGGCAGTGAGTTTGAGGCCAGCCTGGGACTACAGAATGAGTCAGCCTGGGCTAGAGTGAGACCCTATCTTGAAAAAAAACCAAAAACCTTCAGGTTGGCCTTGGCTAAAGTGAGACCCTGCCTCAAAAAAAAAAAAAAAAAAAAGAGAGCGGGCTGGAGAGATGGCTCTGCCCTTAAGGGCACTTGCCTCTGGTGCCTAAGGCCCTGGGTTCAATTCTCCAGTACCCACATAAGCCAGACCCACAAGGTGGTGACCCTGATGCGCTCCACCTCCCTCTCTCTCTCTCTCTCTCTCTCTCTCTCTCTCTGTATTTCTCTGCTTGAAAATGAATAAATAAACTATTTTTTAAAAAGAGAGAGAGAAAATAGAGATGTGTCTTTGTGGGAATATGTAAAGTGTAATGCAAGGACCAAGTTAACGAGCCTGTATCTGTGTTTGCCTTATGTAGGTAATACAACATGTTGAAATTAAACTTGCCTGGCTTCATTTTCAGGGTTTTACTGAGGCAGAGTGTCCATTAGGTTACACATGCTAACTTTGATCTATCTCATGTGTAACCCCCTAGCACAGGCAGCCTTGAACTTTGTGTAGTTTGTACGCATGGAAGTGTACCTGTGTGTTGGGGTACATATACATGTAGGTGTGTGTGCATGTGGAGGTCAGGGGTCATTCCCCAGGTGTCGCCCACCTTTTTTTTTTTTTTTTTTTTGTACAGGGTCTCTTATTAGTGAGGAACACACCAAGTAAGATTACAAACACATGTACCATACTTATCTTATTTTTTGCATGGCTACTGGGGATTAAACTTGTGTTCTCATGCTTGCAAGGCAAGACTGAGCTATCTCCCAAGCCTAGACCTTGAATTTGTTTAAGAGGAAGTTAGGTTGTATTACACTAGTGCTAGTGGGCCAAACACTCAGGTTCACTCAAAAAAGGCATTGGCCCCAAATCCTGGGTGGCAGGGGGTTTTATAGTTGGGTGACAGAGATGTGTACCTGACAATAAGTTTAGGCAACAGAGTTAAAGAATGTAACCACAAACAGAAGTCTACAAGTAACCACAAATAGGTTTACAGAATGTAACTACAAACAGGTTTACAGTGGGTCCCATAAAGCTCAATAAATCATGAATAGGGGAATGACAGTAAACACACTCTCACTCCTTTATCTAGTCTAAGCCTTTCTAGGTTAAAGTCCTCATGTGTTCACAGACTCTGAAGAGTTGGACTGTTTCAGTAATTTTTCATATTCCAATGATTTGCTCTTACATTCCCTCCTCTTCTTCTGAGATATAATTCTTCATCTTTCTCTAGTGAAACCTCCTAGTATATCTGACAGGTTCCCTGGAGCCTAATTGCTTCCATCTGTTTTAATCTAGTATATTTACCAGACAAAGGTCCAAACAGGAGAGATGGGAGGACCATCTCTTAGGTGATAGCTGTGTTAGAACTCTCACTAGCTCCTCCTGCTTGAGGCCTGGAGTTTCTTAGTTTACAGTTTGCTTAAGTCCAGGCATGCTGGCTGCTGAAGAGTCTCTTCCATCTCTTTGGAAGTCCTGTACCATGCCTTTTCATAACAAAGGACTGTTTTTTCACCAAGGAATTTCCCCCTTCTCCCTGTCCAGTTTTTATTAGCATATATTAATTATACATAGTAGGGGGTTCATGACATTTTTATACATGTATATATTACCCTACTACCTTCTTGTCCCTCTCCCACTCCTGTTGATCCCCTTCCCCTTCCTATATACTTTTTTGTGAACCAGTGAGCTTAAGATTAAGGACCTTGGATCAGAGGTCATTTAGAGTAGCATGGGACACTTACAAGTGGCTACAGCACCGAAAAAAAATATATTGCCTCCCCAGCAATTATTAACTGCATATAATTCCTTAGGGAGTATCAAGGCCTCATGAGCCTCTCTCTGCTCTGTGAGGGAATGTTGACAGGCCCACTCTTTTGCGGGTCTTTGGTAGGTAATCATAGCTGCAGAGTTCATGCCTGGAGGACAGTGTTCCACAACACTCCACCCCTTTTCTGGTTTTTACATTCTTTCTGTCCTTTCTTCTATCACATACCCTGAGCCTTGAGGAGAGATATAGATGTCCCATTTAGGTTGAGCATTCAGCAGTCACTTATTGTAACATTTTAAATAGTTTTTTTTATTTATTCATTTACAAGGAGAGAGAGAGAGAGAGAGAGAGAGAGAGAGAGAGAGAGAGAGAGAGAGAGAGAGAACAAACCAGGGCCACCACCTTGTGGGTCTGGCTTATATGGGTACTGGGGAATTGAACCTGGGGCCTTAGGCACTAGAGGCAAGTGCCTTAACCGCTAAGCCATCTCTCCAGCCCTTATTGTAACATTTGACCAATTACAAGTCTCTGTGATAATGTAATAAATGCTGCCCACTGCAGAAAGAAGCTTCTCTGACCAAAACTGACAACAGCAGTGATTTATGGGTATAAGCATCAGTATTTAAAAGGCAAGTTGACAAGAACATTATGTCCATCGTAAAATAAAACCAATAGCTTCCACACTAGGGCCCGTGATCTCCCCAGCCATATTCTTTTGACTAGGTTTACAGTATCAGACTTTATAAACTCCCTCTTATGGAGCAAGCTTCAAATCCAGTCAGAAAACAATTGGCTGCTGCCATAAACATCATGCCATGACACTGTCACCACGCCAGTAGGTGCATCTTGCTTGGCAGGTCGGTAGTATAGCATTGTCTGCTCTAGCTCAAGCTGATCTGGAATTCTCTATGTAGTCTCCGGCTGTCAGGTGTTGGAAGGGGTGCAGGGATGCAAGGGCCTCTGAGAGCATCATGGAGGGAGGCATGCACTGTTGGAGAAGCACTGGTCATCAAGTTAATACTGCCTTCCTCAGTTTCCTCTTCTATTTTTTGAGGCAGGGTCTCATGTAGTAGGCTGACTTTGAACTTGCTGTATAGCAGAAGATGACCTTGAACTCCTGCTCCTACTGCCTTTTCCTCCTGAGTGCTGGAATTGCAAGCATGTGCCATCATACCAGTTTTATGTGGTACTGGGGATGGAACCCAGGGTTTGTGCCTGCTAGGGCAAAAACTCAGCAGCTGAGCTCCATCCCCAGTCGTCCTCTTCTTTCCTCTTTAGTCTGAAACTACAACTGGAATGAAGAAGAGTGGACCACAGCGCAGTGCTGAGGTACAGTGACACATCTCCTCTCTCATCTATGGGAGGGCTGCAGCCATCATAGGTGTCTGCCGCGCTGCCCGCCCTTAGCTTCTTATGTGCTTGACAATTGACATGTAGTTTGTTGGTTTCTCTTTGATGCAGAGATTGGAGAATGTTCTCTTCGGACCCCATGACTGCTCCCATGCCCCTCCAGATAATTACCTGATCTCCCCAACTGCTGGTAAGGTGGAGGCCCTCTGGACTCCAAGAGTCAAAGCCTACAGGCCTTAACCATACTGACTTCTGTTCCTCCAGTACCTGTGCCAGTTCAGAAGCAGCCAAGTCTCTTTGCTGACAGAAAAGAGGAAAGCTCTCTGGATACGAAATGTCTTCTTGCCACAGCCGTTATCACGTTATTCAGTGTGAGTAATAGGAAACATTCAGGTGACTGACTAGATTCCCAGATATTTATTGGGCTTATCACACAGGCTATGTGCCTGGAAGATTGCATGCACCTTTAGGCTGTCATACAGAAACTAGAGGTTTAGGAAGGGATACCTGCTCTCTGGTAGAAGGCAGGCAAGTGTAGCTGAGGGTGTCCCATGAGCACTGTAAAGAAACCCTGGAGAAAAAGGGGTGTGGAGTTGAGGTGACAGGTAGGAGCAGGGGTTCTCAGATTGATCCACAGTGGAGGATAAGTTAGCTGGATGTCCAACGGGGGTGGGGTAAATGCTGTTTACTGAACTCAGTATATGCTGTGCACACATTCCTAAATGTGCCCAGCACCATCTACATGTGATTTTTGGAAAGAAGAAAAGACTTGGGTAGCATTCTTTCTACACTCTGGCTCCTTAGAGGAAGTTAGAAACAACCATTGTAAACACTGCACCAGTGTCTGATAGGTCCTCATTGCCTGACTCTGCGAGAGGCTGCAGTGGTCACAGTAGTTAGTGACTGTTAATTTTGGAGACCCTGTGTGGCTCTCCTGGGCCAGGCTGTGTTTCTGGAATGTGTTGGCCTGTAACAGAATCTTCTGTTACTCCTGAGCTGCTACTATCTGCCCATGATTACATCTCCAAGCGCCTTATAAAGGCTCCAATGAATGCATTTGATAGAATGGAATAATACTAAAATAGCCAGAGATGAAAAGTAAGTACACAGACCTCTTTTCAGTTTGGGGGTGGGCTTTTTTCTTTTTTGACAGGGATGGGGGGCGTTAAGATAGGATCTTGCTCTAGCCCAGGCTAACCTGAAATTCACTATGTAGTCTCAGGGTGGCCTAAAACTCATGGAGATACTCCTATTCCTCTCAAGTGCTGAGATTAAAGGCATGCACCACCATGCCCAGCTTGATTTTTGTATATTTGTTTATTTGAGAGACAAAAGGGGAAAGGGGACAGATAGAGAACGGTGTGCCAGGGCATCTAGCCACTGCAAATGAACTCCAGATGCATGTGCCACTTTGTGCATCTGGCTCTATGTGGGTATTGGGGAATCGAACCTTGGTCGTTAGGCTTTGCAAGCAAGCACCTTAACCACTAAACTACCTCTCCAGCCCAGATAGACCTCTTGAGTGTGGGAGAAGGAAAAAACCATGATAATTCTCGGAACTTAGAAAGGCAACAATATTATCTGGCTTAGATACAAACAGGTATCAAGCATAGTAAAAAATTAAATAATAAAATATCTGACTGGCCCCAAAAGGTAGAGGATTAAAATATGCAGCCATCCTGTGTGCCAGCATGTTGAGACAAAGCTGAGATGAAATGTCACCTGCAAAATGTACTGCCTTGTAACTGTCTTGACTTAATAACATAAAGTTAGATTGAATCTTGCTGTGGTGGTTCATGAACAAAAAGGCCTCAAAGCCTTAGTTCAGCACAGTGTTGATATGAGCTGTCCATATAGTGAGGATATAAGTGATCCAGCAAGTAAAGCCCAGGCTGACATGGAACTCACTTTTGTAGCTCAGGCCTCAAACTTGCACTCCTCTTGCTTCAGCTTCCTGGTGCTGGGATTACAAGTGTACCCCATCACACTCAGCTTGTTAGTACGAACTCGAGGCTGTGTTGCGTTTAGTTATGCTTGTTTGCAACCTGGACTCAATTCCCCAGTGCCCACGTAAAGCCAGATGCACAAGGTGGCTCATACAGCTGGAGTTTGTTTACAGCAGCTAAAGGTTCTTATGTACCCATTCTTTCTCTCTCTCCTTCATCTTTCTCTCTCTCTCTGCTTGCAAATAAATTAAATATTTTTAATAATTCATTAGTTTCACAAATACTACAACCCTATTGTGTGTTGTACAGGCCCAGAAGAGCTTGAGAAAACACAGCTATTATAGTGTCACTGTTGTCTCTTGCTTGCATCCTGATGTCACAGCATATTCCTTTTTAGAAGAAGGGTAGGACTGTTTACAACACAAACTTTCAGACATAAAATGGCCTTGATACTCATGATTTCAAAGTGCCTGATAATAATGCCTACACATAATGGGAGGAAAAGATGATGACACCCAGACAAAACCAACTAATTGAGAGAGGGAAGAAGTATGGGGGAGGGGAAAGGAATCATAATGGTTTATGGTCTATAATTATGGAAGCTATCAATAAAAAGTTTTAAATGAAAAAAGAAAAAAGTGATTGGTTTTGATTCCTGCAGGAACCTAGTGCTGAAGAAAATGGAAAGACTCCATTGACGATTGCACAGAAAAAAGCTCAGAACATAATGGAATCCTTTGAAAACCCATTCAGAATGGTGAGTAGTGGTTATGTTTTATGCAAAGCAAGCAGGAACTGTAGGGAATTCTGCAGCAATGTGTCCTTTTACCTGGAAGAAAAGCAGTAAGACTTTGGATGGGAGCCTGAGCCCAGTGTCCTGGTATCCAGGTTGGAACTCTGAGTTAGTCCTCTAGGACCATTAACAGCAGCCCATCCAAGTGCCTCTGATGAGGGCCAGAAACCACCTCTTGGAATTTTCCATGACTTTTCCTTTCTGCAGTTCCTGCCTTCAGTGGAACACCAGGCCCACATCTCTCAGGCAGCAAAGTTTGATCCATCCTCGAAAATCTATGAAGTAAGTGGATTAGCGTCTTATCGAAGAATAACTTTCTAAGGGAAGGGGACTTTATAGTAAAATCTGGTTTCTGTTTTTGGTAGGCTCGTGTGAATGAGTTTCAGGTTCTTGAGCCTCTAAAAATGGGTTCAAAAGTCCTTTCTATCAAAGTATGCTTTTCTAGGGAGGCAGATAGAATTAAAGTCCAGTTCTCAGAAGCACATAAAAATCTCTTTAAGAAACAGGCTTTTGCATCTACTTGACAAACCTGAAGCAGTTACTGTCTGCTGCCAAGGTTTCCACTACAGATGCGAGAAAAAAAGTATCCTCGCGCTTTCTGTCTGTCTGACGGTGGCAGCCAAGATTGAACAGAGGAATACAGAAGGAAAAGAAACAGGCTTTGAGGTTGAGGGTACTTGCCTGCTATGAAGCTGCCCCAGGTTTAATCTCTAGCACCACATGAACCAGGCATGGTGGTGCATGCCTATAATCCCAGCATTCAGGAAGTGGAGGCAGGAGTTTTTAGAAGTTCAAGGTCAGGAGCTTGGGGCATTGGCTCAGCAGTCAAATGCACTTGTTTCCAAACCCTTCTGGCTTGGGTTCAATTCCCCTACCACCCATGTAAAGCTAGATAGGCATTCATTTGCAGCAGCAAGAGACCCTGGCACACACACATGTAAATAAATAAAACTTTCAAAAAAAAGTTCAAGGTCATCCTCTGGTACAGAGGCAGTTCAAGGCTAACCTGGGGTACTTGAAACCTTGTCTTCGGGGTGGGGAAATAGCTCACCAGTTAAGTATGCTTACTTGCTTGCAAAGCCTACCGGCCCCTGGTTCAATTGCCCAATACCCACCAAAAGCCAGATGCAGAGTTCATTTCCAATGGCAAGAGGCCCTCATATGCCCATGTATTTCTTCCTCTCTCTCTCTCTCTCTCTCTCTCTCTCTCTCTCTCTCTCTCTCTCTCTCTCTCTCTTAAAAAAAAGAGGCTGGTCATGGTGGCTTATGCCTTTAATCCCAGCAATTCCAGCACTTAGGGGAGCACAGGTAGGAGGATCACCGTGAGTTCAAGGTCAGCCTGAGACTACATAGTGAAATAGTGAATTCCAGGTCAGCCTGGGCTAGAGTGAGACCCTACCTCAAAAAACAAACAAAAAAGAGAAAGAAACGGTGGGAATCAGGTGGGATTTGCCTTCTCTTCCTACTAGTTACGGCGCACTATCTGTCCTTGGCCATCCTTACCTTGGGTCACCTGGATGTGTCCCAAGGCCACAGCTACAAGTGGATCATGAAAAGAAACACGAGACTGCAGAAGGCCAACCCAAGTCCTGCTTCCCCATTCACGCTAAGCTTCTCCAGGTCACCTCTGTCTCTATAGGGAAGGTGACGGTGTGGACACAGGATTGACTGGGGTATTGGCTGTAAAAGCTGCAAGCCCAGTGCCCAGAAGTCACTTGTATTTTTTCTTCTTTAGTAAGGATTTTGTTTTGTTTTTCGAGATAGGGTCTGATTTTAGCCCAGGCTGACCTGGATATGGTTTCAGGGTGGCCTCGAACTCACAGCAGTCCTCCTACTTCTGCCTCCCAAGTACTGGTATTAAAGGCATGTGCCACCTTGCTAGCTGTAATAAGGATTAGCCAGCAGGAGATATAGTTCGATGTAGTTCTGTGTCCTTAGGTTAAGAATTTATGACTTAGAATGTCATCTCCTTGATTGCTTCACAGCAAGTAAGTCATTCTTTTTTTGTTGTTTTTTGTTTTTCAAGGTAGGGTCTCTAGTCCAGGCTGACCTGGATGGAATTCACTATGTAGTCTCAGGGTGGCCTTGAACTCATGACAATCCTTCTACCTCTGCCTCCCGAGTACTGGGATTAAAGACGTGCACCACCACACCCGGCTGCAAGTAAGTCATTCTTAAGTGGCCGAGTTTCAGAGGAGGTTTTTGTTTTTTTTAGTTTTAGGGGTTTTGTTTTGTTTTGTTTTTCCTTTGGTTACATGTATGTTTTTATTTATAGATTAGCAACCGCTGGAAGCTGGCCAGCCAGGTCCATGTCCAGAAGGAATCTAAAGCTGCCTCCAAGAAGAAGGCAGCTGAGCCAACAGGTAGTACTCACATCCTGGTCAACATGGTGGGTTTGTGAAGTGACATCCTTGGGTGTCAGTCAGATTCAGGACACTGAATGATGAGTACTGTGGTAGGGTCACAACCCTCAGAGCCAGGCACAGCAGTGAACAGAACAGGCCCAGCCATGCCTCATGAGCTCACCTTCTACTAATCCCGTATGTTCTCTGCCTCTCTGACTGAAGGAAGGCAGGCTGTGGTGTGCACGGAGGGGTGGGGTGTGGAATGTGCTTACTGTCTAGATGCGCATGTGATGTGTGTGAGCAGAACGCTGCATCCATCCGAGGAGAGCAGGTGAAGGTGCAGAGTTGTGGGTGATACCTTGCCGGCATGCCCAAGGAGTGGCAAGGAGGAGCTGCTATGGGGAAGAGTCAGGAGGGGAGGCAAGCAGGCAGGACCCTGGGAAGAGGAGGGACTGCAGTGACCACTCTAGCCGCCCTGTTGAGTAGATGATGAAGAGCCAGAGCCCACGGGGAGACTTGACAGTAACTCAGGTAGCTGGCATGCTAGCAGAGCCAGTGGTGAGAAATGGGCCAACAGCACTTACCTGGCAGTCAGTTGGATGTGACATGAGAAAAAGGAAGGTGCATGGGTGGCAGAAGGTTTGTTCTGAGAAGCTGGGAAGCTAGGGTTGTTGACTTTAAGAAGAGTCCCCCTGAGCAGGCAGAGGAGCCAGCTTGAAGGAGAGGCTCACTCCTGGCCCTTAACACCGAGGGCTTGGATCCCAGTAGACATCCTCAGAGAGTGTCAGAAAGGCACTGGATGTCTTGCATGGGTTCCTTGGAGAAGCACAGGCAGGCGAGGCCAGGCCAGTGAGCACCCAGCTAAGCCCAAGAGATGGGTGAGGTGGCTGCTGGATCAGGGACTTCACAATTGTTCTTTTCCACAGCTGCCCAGGAGCAGACAAAGAAAGAGATTCCAGCCATTGCAGAGCCAGCCATCTCTGTGCGGCAACAGGCTGCGGTATGTGCTGCCCCTTATCTCCTTTCTTTTAAGAGCCACGGTACCTTGGTTATTTATGGTCAGGGTTGTCTTGGACCATCTTAAGAGGGTTCACTCTACATTAAGTGGATTGTTTTCCCCAGTTCACCTGGGTCTGCCTCTGTTCCCCTCAAACCAGTTGACATTTCTTCACCTACCATAGCGCCACTACAGCATGACTGTGGGCAAGGTGAGGAAGCCTGCTCTATCTCCCTGTTCTAGAAACCATGCTGTTCTCACCACACCCAGAGCACTGCCTCAGACTAATGTGCCTGGTGATATTGCCGGTTGAGAGCTTGCTTCAGCTGGTGCTAGCCAAATGACTGTCCTAAATGTCCTAAATGACTGACCTGGAATTCCTGTCCCCACTGCTAAAGCAGCTGAGACCCCAACTAACATAGGTTGAACAGCCCTAGCCTGCTATCCCAAATCTCTATGCATCATGATCCAAAACTCTAGCACTGGCATGATACCTCAAGTGGAATTTCCATACTGTAAACTTCATGCACAAAATTATTAAATTTTGAAATTGTTATACTGTGTTATAATTATTAAATTATAATTTTACTTTCAGGCCATGTATAAATCTATATATGCAATGATTACTCAAGCTTGGGTCCTGTCCCAAGATACTTCACTGAGTATATTATATGCAAATACAACAAAATTATGAGAAAAAAAAGAATCAGAAATCCATTTGCCCCAAACGTTGCAGACAAGGATCTGCATGGGTTCTGGGCAGAGGGTTTCCTCATGCATTGCTGTGCTTCCCTCCCTGGCGGTTCTCACCCTACAGCTAGAAAACGCCACTAAGAAGAGAGAGAGAGCCACAGGTGACCTGAGGGCCACAGAACAAAAACAAGAGAAGAAACGACTCAAAACTGCCAAGAAGCCAAAGGACCCAGACCTGACAGAAAAAGAATTTACACCTTATGACTACAGCCAGTCAGACTTCAATGCTTTTGCTGGTAAGGCCAGGACAGAGGCGGCAGAAGGCAAGAAGAAGCCCAGCTGCTTCCCAGGGCTGGCAGGGGTAGTCACTGAGACAGCTCAGCTGGATGTCCTCCATTACAACTGGAAGTCCTGATATCCCCTCCCACCACCTCTATGGGCTCAAGACTCTGGAAAGTGCCTCTAAAAAAGCCCATGAGCTTATGACCCATAACCCCATGGTGAATACCAGCAACTCCACTGTGTAGGGGAATGATACTGGCCATACAGAGTTTCTATTTTAATTTTTTTTTAAATATTTTATTCATTTTTCAGCAGAGAGATACAGAGAGAGAGAAAGAAAGAGAGAGAGAGAGAAAGCGAGCCAGGGCCACCACCTTGTGGGTCTGGCCCATGTGGGTCCTGGGGAATTGAACCCGGGGCCTTAGGCACTGGAGGCAAGTGCCTCAACCGCTAAGCCATCTCTCCAGCCCTCTATTTTAATTTAAAAAAAAAACTTTTTTAAAGCTAATGAGGCCACCTCCTGTAAGCCTTTAGTCCAGAGTGCCCTGTGCTCTGGAGGGCTACGTGTGGCAGGGAGAAGCAGGACTTTTTTTTTCTCAGTTTTTCGAGGTAGGGTCTCACTCTAGCCCAGGCTGACCTGGAATTCACCATATAGTGTCAGAGTGGCCTTGAACTCCTACCTTTGCCTCCCAAGTGCTGGGATTAAAGGCATGAAGCGCCACACCTGGCTTCACACAGGACTTTTTATTAGGAGCCCAGATCACTGGTAGGTGGCCTCAGACCTCCTTGATGCAAAAGTTATGATCTGCCCTAACAACCTGGGGGCAAACCTGGGAGAAGAGCCCAGCTTTGGAGTTATGTGCAGCTCCTGAGCATGTTTTAGTTCTCCTGGGGCTAGCTTTCAAAACCTGGGCCCCTCGCCTGCCATGGTCCGTTGTGTGCCAGCTCATCGTGGTGATCACTGGCCTCCGATCTCTTACTTTTAGGAGACAGCAAATCCAAACCTTCCTCCCAGTTTGACCCAAATAAGCCAGCGGCTTCTGGCAAGGTAAGGCTGCAGCTAGGGCAGTCGCCCTGCTTTCCTGTCTTCTTCCCGGATCATCTAAGAATCCTTTCTCTTTGCTCATCCTCCCCTCCCCCTTTCTTCTCATATGTACACTATACCCATCAAATGTCCCAGCAATTTAAAAATGGGAAATGAATGCTGCAGTATTCCTATGTATGTTTGGTTTTTAGACAAGGTCTTGCTATGTACTCAGGTTGGCCTGGCGTGAAACTATCTTCCTGCCTCAGCTTCCCAAGTACTGAGATAACAGGTGTATTGCCACCATGACTGATTTGGCATACATTTGTGAAGGGACCTTGGCTACCTGGGAATTCTAGCCTTGATTTGAGCCAAGCCTGCATCTTCCCCACTTGGCTGAATATGCTGTATAGTAGACAACAGAGCTACACACAGCCCTCCTATCCCTGTCCATCTTAGCTTTGCTTAGCGGTGGCCACCTGCCAAGCATACCTATTATGATGCTGTCTTAACTGGCTGCTGAACTCAGAAAGGCTTTCTTTTCTCTGTCTGGTGGTCAAGGTTTTTATCAGCTTACATGATTCTTTTCAGAAATGCATTGCAGCCAAGAACATCAAACAGTCCGTGGGAAACAAAAGCATGTCCTTTACAACTGGAAAATCAGACAGGTAAGTGTAAACACCAGGCCAGCAGGAAAGCCCACTCTGTACCTGGGAACAGCTAAAAATTACAGCGTGGAAGCTTCCTCTGATGAAAGGAGAGGCCCCTGTCTGTCATTTGTACCACATACCAGAACTCAGATCCCATCATTCTTAGCTGTTTTATATTTTGAAGCATGGTCTCACTCTAGCCCAGGCTGACCTTGAACTCAACAGTGATCCTCCTTCAGCCTCCCAAGTACTGGAATTATAGGTATGAGCCACCACAATCAGCTTCTTAGCTTTTTATTAGTGTAGTTTCTAAGGTTACCTTAGAGCAAATAGGTGGGAAATACTCCTACATTAGGCCTTGTCTTTAGAATGGGAGAGACATCAGCAGGTGTAGATTGTTAGTGTTGAGTGTTTTCATTAAAGCATGAACTCAGAGGCGACTTTGGGGTCTGGCAGATCCTTGAATACACAGTGGCAGGCTTCACATCTCACACCTCACACTTCCCAGCCCACACTGTCTCTGCCCAAGAGTAGGCTTCATGCTGCCATCTGGCTCAGTCCTCAAGGACCTGAGCAAGCCTTCCCTCAGTTCTGATTTCTAAAGTCTGCACAACTCCCAAACTGGAAGTAGTAACTGGTTTCGTACCTTTCCTGCAGAGGCTTCCGGCACAACTGGCCCAAGAGATAGTGCCGGAGGAGACACCCTGGATATCACAGGCTGGAAGCACTGAATAGCAGGGCTGGGTTTGTACAGACTCATTTTTAAACCATTAAAATGAATTCCTTCTGGAAGAACATTGGCCCTGACTTTTCTTTGCTGTCCAGCTCTGGTAGGAAGGGCAGTCGCACCCTGTTCGGGCTGGGTGAGGTAAGTGTGCTCATGGAGGATGCTGTGGGTCCAGAAACCCAAGACCACCAAGAAGGGATGTGGGGAACTTCCTTTGACTCAACAGGGTGCTGTGAGGTGCTCACCCCCTCATCTAGGAGGCTTGTGATCCTGAAGCTGCTCAGTAAGTACTGTTGAAGAGACACCGTGGGGCCTGGGAGCCCCAGTGGCCATGGTCCTCAAGGACTTGCTGTTTTTTTTTTTTTGTTGTTTTTTTTTTTTTTTGAGGTAGGGTCCACTTTAGCCCAGGCTGACCTGGAATTCACTCTGTAGTCTCAGGGTGGCCTTGAACTCATGGCGATCCTCCTACCTCTACCTCCCAAGTGCTGGGATTAAAGGCGTGCGCTACCATGCCCGGCTAAAGACTTGCTGTTTCTTTAGCTCCTGCTGCTGCTTTTCTTTTTTCTTGTTTGTGGTGGTCATGCACACACTCACTTAGACTATGTGATGTGGTTACCTAAGTGTATGCTGATGCCATTCCCTGTGGCCTGAAAAGAATGCTGGGTGTTCCCCTCAATTACTTGCCTGGTTTTTTCTTTGCAATGGAGTCTCTTACTGATTCCAGAGCTTGCCTCTTGTGAACCCCAACAATTGTGTAGTCTGCACTCCCCACAGGACTGGTGTAGTACAGAAGTACATGGCCACGTTTAGTTGTTTACATGGGTTCTAGACATTGAAATTCTGAGCTCATGCTTGGGCAGAAAACACACTTAACCACCGAGGAGTTTTTGTTTTGATATTTTTGAGACTGGATCTTTTTGTAGCCCAGGTTATCTGGAGTTCCCTAGAGAGCCCAGGGGGCCTCAAACTTGCAGTAATCCTGCCTTTGCCTCCAAAGGGCTGGAATTTCAAGTGTGTACTAGCACTCCTGACCTTTTTTCTTTTGCTTTTTTTTTTTGTGTGTGTGTGTGTGTGTGTGTGCGTGTGTGTGTGTGTCCATACATCAACATCCATTGATGTTGGGTATCTTCTTGATTGCTCTCCAGTTTTGTTCAAGATTTCTAGAAACTGTCTAGGGAAAGAAGGAGGCCCTGTCCCAGGGCTTAAGCCTGGTTCATTGCTATTTTAACAGAAAATACTTATATATGAAAGGAATATTATTTGTGTCAGCAACTTTTACAGCAAATGCTGATTGTGCTGGAATCCTTCCTTTGCAACTAGCAAGAGGTTTCAACCTGATGCCAGGGTGAAGGTCTCCTTCCCCTTCATGTCACCATAATTTTCCCTTTCTATATTTCCTCAACTTCACCCCCTCCGCCAAGACTTGGAAGCCCTTAATCTTAAGGGTTGCCAAAAGTTGAAACTTTGTTTGCTGTAATTTCTTCCATGTTGAACTGGAACGTAAACCCTACTGTCGCAGGAAACTTTCCCCTGGGGAGACGCCAACACACAGCTTCACCCCAGATAGGGTTCAGATAGCAGACCAGAGTGTGATTGTATTAATATGTTTGGTGAGCCACTGAGTTTTATGGGGTCACAAGAACATGGGGTCACAAGAACATGGGGTCCCCAAAGCAGCCATAGCGCCTAGAAGTCTCATTCCATCCTAGATGATGTCCTACCTCGCCGGGTAAGGGCTCAGCCACGCCACCAAGAAGTCTCACCCATCATGGAGGAGGAGGTCCCTGTTTTGGGAGTACCCCTGCAGGTGCTCCTCCCTCGGCTTTGGGTGAGGGCTTACTCAGAGCATGGGGACCCCAAAGCATCATGCCCGTGGGGCTCACTGTCCCTTAATCTTTCACCATCTGTATGCTCTTATCTCCCTGAAGCTCTAGGACCTCGTGTGTCATTGCATACAGCTGGTACAGGGGAGCCTGCAATCTTGGGTGGGGGCTGATGACCCTCCCCACACCTTCTCTCCTGAGTTGTTCGGCTGCAATAGTTGTTTACTGCTTTCAGTGTGGAGGGATTTGCCATACAACACCTATCCACTGAGGGGTCACAGCTTTACCTGGGATGTGAAAGGGTACCAGATGGGGGGAGGGTGTTGTCATTTGAAGGGACTCTAGGGATGCACGTTAAAGCACAGGGGTAGGGCTGGAGAGATGGCTCAGGGGTTAAGGCACTTGCCTCCAGTGCCTAAGGCCCCCGGTTCAATTCCCCAGGACCCACATAAGCCAGACCCACAAGGTGGTGGACCTGGTGTGTTCTCTCTCTCTCTCTCTCTCTGCTTGAAAAATGAATAAAATATATTAAAAAAAAAAAAAGCACAGGGGTAAATCATTGTCTTAAATCTGTAGTTGCCTCAGGTGCCAGAACAGGAGAACCTCCAGGAGAGACTATCCCCAGGTGAGCCCCTAAAGAAATGTTACTGTGAGGAGGACAGAGACACCTTCAACAGCCTTTATCTTTCCGGGATCTCCACTCAGGCAAACCCAGAATTCATAGCTGTGCCACAGAGGAATTTCAGAACTAGCCAGTATGAAGTAGAGTTTACTACACAGTTTGCCTTACAGCAATCCCCCTAACTCGGCCTTAGGGGTGCTGCAATTAAAGGCATGAGCCACTACACCTGGCTTCTTAAGATTTCTATTTGTTTTTCGAGGTAGCCCTGGCTACCTAGCCCTGGCTGACCTGGAATTCCCTCTGTAGTCTCAGGGTGGCCTTGAACTCACATCGATCCTCCTACCTCTGCCTCCCAAGTGCTGGGATTAAAGGCGGGCATGGTGCCCCCCCTTTAAGATATTTTAATATTTTTAAGCATGGGAGGTTAGAGGAGGCAGAAGGGCACTCTGCCCACTGAGGTACCTCAGGCACAAAACTTGCTCAGCCAAGTCCCACCAAATAATGGACAAATTTGCTCCCCCTCAACTACAGCTCTCTACATGGCTGAACACAGTGCTTTAAAAGTGATTCCATTGCTAATGGCCCAGCTAGTCTCTTCTGTGACAGACCATTGCCCTGACCAGTGGCCTCTGCTGCCTGGGACTTCTGTCCCTCTCTAGTGTGATAAGCACTCAGCTGGCGGCTGAGATTTGTATACTGGGGAGCTGTTTCCTGCTCTCTGTGGTTTTAGGTGGGCTGGGCAGTGAGGCTACAAATAAAACCTCAGCCTTTCCTCCTGGTGGATGGATGTCATCGGCAGTAGTCCTCACTGGAGGGCACATGCTGAACTCTCTCCCCTCTCTGGGGAGGGATGGGATGGACTCAGGTACAGCATCTAGATGGAAGCTAATGTTTAAAGTACTGGCTTCAAACGGGGTGTGGTGGCACACACCTTTAATCCCAGCAGAGGTAGGAAGGATCACTGTGAGTTTAAAGCCAGCCTGGGACTACGGAGTGAATTCCAGGTCAGCCTGGACTAGAATGAGACCCTACCTCGAAAAACCAAAAATAAATAAAAGTACTGGGCTTTGGTCTGCCCTCTGGGTCTGCCATCTCCAACCCTGTGAAACTTGGTCTGCTCAGGGCAAGTAAACAGGCCCCGAGGCGGAACTGTCCTGATGGAGGCTGTCATGGCAACACCTTGACCCAAGTACACACAGGACCCAGAAACTCGGTCTGAGCCACGGAAGTCAGAAAACTCTCCACGCTGTGTTCCGTGGCAGCTTCTTGAATCGCCTGGCTTGCATCCATCCCCCTTTAAAACGCTCCAGGAGGAGGCTCAGGACATCAGTCTACAGACAGCCCTGACACTGTCAGGAATAGCTTACATGGTTCAGCTCCTTCCCTGGCATGCGAACTGCGTGTAGTGCAATTAGCATTTAATAGTTGGTAATTAGCATGCTTAATGTGATTCTGGTAAGTTCCTTGACATTTTCATAAAACAGCACACTCCCACCCACCCATCAAGGAGCAAGACCCAATTTGTAAAAAAAAAAAAAAAAGCTGCGCCAAATATGCATATGTTGATCCTGTTCTTGGGCACTGCTGGCAAATTTAGAAAAGACCCGCTTTCTTATTTAGCGGGCACCCGCTCCTGGCTCAGAATCTAAGAGAAAATGGCTAAATCCAAGCTTGTCAAATCCCAAGCTGTGACGATCCTTGCAAGTCAATAAAATCTAACCACACGGTCTGTTCGTCGGGAGCTGCCAAACCCGGCGAGACGCGGGATACCGTGGATGCTCGCTGCGACCGCGTGACGCTGGCCGACCCCGGCCCCTCGCTCAGCCCCGACGGGGGTCCCGGAGCCGGGCCCGGGCCGCGGGAGGCCAGAGAGGGGTCCGCCCCGGAACCCTCCCCCGAGCCCGGGCGACCGGCCGGCCCCACGTGGCCCCGGGAGCGAGCCTCCCTACCCTGCTACCGCCGACGGACGGCGAGCCCCGGCCAATCAGCGCCGCGCTGCGAGCCGGCGGCCAATGAACTTCCGGCCGGGTCGCGCCGCCGATTCGCCGCGGCTCGGCTGCACGCTGCCATTGGGCACCTGGGGCCCCGCCCCCGACGGCCCCGCCCCCCGTCCTGTTAGGTTGCGGTGCTGGCGGCGGGCGGAGCTGGTCCCGTTGTGCTGCGGCTCCGCGCGGCCTCAAGTCCCGGGCCCGCCCGCCCGCCCGCCAGCCATGGAGCCTGGCCCCGACGGCCCCGCCGCGCCGGGCCCCGCCGCCATCCGCGAAGGCTGGTTCCGAGAAACGTGCAGCCTGTGGCCGGGCCAGGCCCTGTCGCTGCAGGTGGAGCAGCTGCTGCACCACCAGCGCTCGCGGTACCAGGATATCCTCGTCTTCCGCAGGTACCGCCGCGGCCCGGCGCCACTGTCAGAAGTTCTTGCGGACCGTTCCGGGCGGGCCTTGAACCGGAGGAAGCCGCGCTGCACGTGTCAGTCTCGAGACACGTCAGCCGAGGGACCCCGAGTCACCCCAACCCCCACCCTTGGGCCGGCTTGGCCAGTCCCCGCCACGTGTCACTCACTAGTCACCCGGGACCCCACGGCGGAGCGGGGAGGGAGGGGTGACTGTTCATCGAGGGTGGGTCGGGGCACCTCCCCTGCGCGCCAGGACCCACATCCCCGACTGTCACTCTGCCCGCAGTAAGACCTACGGCAACGTGCTGGTCCTGGATGGCGTCATCCAGTGCACGGAGAGGGACGAGTTCTCCTACCAAGAGATGATCGCCAACTTGCCTCTCTGCAGTCACCCCAATCCCCGAAAGGTACCAGTGCCCCCCAGGTTGGGCCCTGAGCTGGAGGTTCAAGGGGCAGGGCGGGGGTGAGGGGCTAGGGCAAGACCCGGTGTTGCTCCAAAGGCTGTCAGAGAAAGTGCCAGCTGAAACCCCGCCTCTCACCACCACCTAGGTGCTGATCATCGGTGGCGGAGATGGAGGCGTCCTGAGGGAGGTGGTGAAGCACCCTTCCGTGGAGGCAGTGGTTCAGTGTGAGATTGATGAGGTGGGTGCCATACAGGAAACCTGGCTTTGAGTCACCCTGCCCAGCTCTGCCCTGAGGCAAGGTGCTTAGCATTCTGGAGCCTGTTTCCTCATCTGCAAAATCCTGGGTGAGACATTGACTGGGAAAACCAGATAGATGAGGGCCTGGCAGAGAGCGCACCAGGATCTGAATTCTCAGTGCAGTTAGAGCGGACTTCTAATCTTAGGCCGGGGCAGGGCTCAGGCACGTTTGCAGCTACAGGGTAGACATCTACCCTTGACATCCTTTCTTTGTGCCAGGTGTTGCCTTAGATGTTGTGGGTACAGTGGTGGGCAAGTTAGTCTCTCCCTGCCCACCTTCTGCAATACAGGAGACATTAAAGGGAGCCTGATAGGGCTCAACAGGGATAAAGAAGACAGGAGGGTGCAGGCTAGGGAGATGCCTCAGCAGTTAAAGGTACTTGCCTGCAAAGCCTAACCACATGAGTTGTAGTCCCCAGTACCCACGTTAAGCCAGATGCACAAAGTGGGGCAGGTCTCTGGAATTCACTTGCTGCTGGAGGCCCTGGCATGGTTGGTC
>PVHP010001892.1:0-47657 GCA_004024765.1 Zapus hudsonius | reverse complement strand
TAAAGGCGTGCGCCACCACGCCCGGCTTCTCCTCTCTCTTCTCTCTCTCTTCTCTCTCTCTCTGCTTATAATTAAATAAAATATTTTAAAATAAAATTTTCTTTAATACAAAGAAGTAAATCCCATTCAGGTAAGGAGCTGAGGCCCCAAAAGGGAAGGGCTGTGCTCGCTTGGGCAGCACATATACTAAAATTGGAAGGATATAGAGATTAGCATGGCCCCTGCGCAAGGATGACACCCAAAAGGGAAGGGCTTGTCCAGGGAGACAGTTTTGAGGAGCCTACTGGGAGTCCCACTTTAGAGTCTAGGTGAAGAGTCCCCAATCCTTGTGGCTTCAACCTCGTTCCTCCTGTCTCCCCAGGATGTCATCCAAGTCTCTAAGAAGTTCCTGCCAGGCATGGCCATTGGCTACTCCAGCTCCAAGCTGACCCTACATGTGGGTGATGGGTTTGAGTTCATGAAACAGAACCAAGATGCCTTTGATGTGATCATCACTGACTCCTCAGACCCTATGGGTAAGGGTGGCCCCATGCTGTTCAGCAGCTACCCCCAAACTAGAATATGCTATCCTTTGTCACTTGTCCATCCTCAGTCAAGACCCAGGCCACTGTTCACACAATGGGGACCTGAAGAAAGTGAGGGTCTGGCCTTGGCCCATGGAGACCCCATTGTCAGCCTCCCCTCTGCTGCATGGCTCCCAACATCCCTGCAAGGGTGAGCCCTCAGCTGTGGGGACAAGAAGCCCCACATGCCACAGACTTATATCCAAGTCTGGCTCCTCACTAGGGAGCTATGTGAGTAGGAAACAGGGTGATGATGGCCCTGAGACCTCAACAGGGTGGCCTTGGTCCCTGTCCCTGCAGGCCCTGCCGAGAGCCTCTTCAAGGAATCCTATTATCAGCTCATGAAGACAGCGCTCAAGGAGGATGGCATCCTCTGCTGCCAGGGTGAGTGTTGCCAGGGCTGTTGGGCTGGCAGGGTGGGGTGGGCCCGCTGTGGTTGACTGCTGCCTCCCTCAGGAGAGTGCCAGTGGCTACACCTGGACCTCATCAAGGACATGAGGCAGTTCTGCAAGTCGCTCTTCCCCGTGGTTGGCTACGCCTTCTGCACCATCCCCACCTACCCCAGTGGCCAGATCGGCTTCATGCTGTGCAGCAAAAACCCGGTGAGCTGGGGGCTGCGCGGGGGATGGGGCACGGGCGGGCACAGAGAGCCCTGCCCTGATGCCCCACGGTCCCCGGCCCCCAGAACACCAACTTCCGGGAGCCGGTGCAGCAGCTGACCCAGGCGCAGGTGGAGCTCATGCAGCTGAAGTACTACAACTCGGACGTGCACCGCGCCGCCTTTGTGCTGCCCGAGTTTGCGCGCAAGGTGAGTGGCCTGCCTGCGTGCCCTGGTGCCCTTCACGCCCTGCGCATCTTGCTAACTGTCCTCTTACCCCACCAGGCCCTGAATGATGTAAGCTGAGCCCAGTACCACCCAGGACCTCGGTCGGACTGGACCAGGGAGCCTCCAGGGTGCCTGGGGCTCCACCAGCCCTGGACCAAACCCCTGACCGGCTCTCGCCCACCAACCAAGTGTTACAGGCCCCAGAATGCTGCCTGGCCTGCCCTATTGGGTGGACTGTGTCTGTCTTTCTCCGCGGCGTTCAGCCCCAAGCCTATACCAGCTCTGTACAGCACCGTCTCTGCCCTGTGTTGTCCTCAACAAACGTGTATTTATAGCAATGCTCTCCTTCACGTCCCTTGAACTTCGCTGGTTACACCAGGGAATTACATCAGTGTGGACACTTGTGGGTGTGAGGGTCTGCATGGGGCCTTCCTGATGTAACACACCCCCTTGACCTTTGATACATACATACCAGCAGTCATCAGCCCCAGCTCCAGTCCTGTCTTGAGAAGCTGATTAAACTGAAGACCTCGGCCTGGGCTGTAGGGTCACCCAGGGGCTGGGACTCCCTAGCTAGCAGGTGGCCATGAAGACTGGATGAACTAAGACTGAGCTAAGGCGCTGGAGCCTATGGAACTGAGCTCACCAGTGTCAGGACCATAGAGGGGAGGAAATGGGAAGAAGGGCCACTCTCCCAGCCTGAGGCAAGGATCACCTTGACTATTTGGAGAGGGTTTCTCAGGATTAAGGCAGGTCCCACTCAGATATTAGAAGTGACCCAGAAGGAAGTAGCTAGGGCCCAGTCACTTGAGGGACTGTTTTTCGAACATCCATTTAGCCAGGCGATGCCTCTCTAGTTGTAAGGCTGAGTTCAGATTCTGCCTCTTAGAGCCTCTCTCCCAGAAGTCCCTCCAGGTGCTGAGGTGAAGAGTGCCATCTATGGCCCCTGTGGGGTATGGGCTGTCCTCTCTCCAAGGTGCTGAACCTGAGCCTCGGAAGGGCAGGGTTCACTCCCTTGAGAATCACAAGAAAACACCTTGTTCCTAGCAAGAGGCAACCCTAACCCTTTTCACTTGCTCAGCTATACAGGGCTGTGTTGGCAGGAACAATTCTAGGCCAATAGGGTGAGGAGCATTTCCTCCCCTCGCCCTGCCACGGTTCCATGCTTGGTTCCATGGAATCAGGTGCCGCAGGCTTCAGCCCCCCACCTGCTAGGAAAATGCTCTTAGTGGCACACCAGAAGGTGAGGTGATGTGCCCAGGGTCACACGGCTCCTGGGAAAGCAGCTCCCCTTCCAAGTGCTACTTGTCTAAGCTGACTACATAGGCTCCAGCTCAGGCCAAGCACCTGGGTTTCCAGAAGGGACATCCACAGACTGTCCCCTCCACCCACCACACTCCATACAGGTCTACCTTGAGGAGCACCCAGATGGGATTGCTGCTAGGGGATCTGGGCCTCCAGAGACCAGCCCAAGTCCAGTCTCCACTCTGCCTTCTGCTCGCTGTGACCCAGAGCTACTCACTTCCAGACAACCAGCCGCCTTTACCTGCCTTGTAGCTTTCACTAGAAGCATGCTAACACAGCCCAGAATTTGATCCCCAGGAAGACAGGTTGAAAGGGCTTCTGGACAGGGCCATCATCCATAGTGCAGATCCTCACCACCTCTGACCTGTGTCGCTTGGGTCCCTGTGCCTGCTACCACAGCAGCGAGGTAGGGCCTCAGGATTGTTGGACAGTGCTGGGATAGTCTGTGGACTGGAAAACAGAAATCTTGCCTAGGTTTTTGTGCTGGTTTTGGTTTTGGGTAGGGTCCATCCCACTCTAGCACAGGCTGACCTGGAACTCACTCTGCAGTCCTCCTGCCCCAGCTGGGATTGAAGGTGTGCACCATCCGGCCTGATTCTCATACCTAGATTCTTTTGGCTATGCCCTGGATTCATTTAGTTCCCTGCAACAGTTAGAAAACTCCAGCCTTCCACCGTGCCTGGGAAGCAGCTCATTATCTCTTCTAGCTGCTTATTTTGGAAATTACCATCTCTGTCACGTGAAATATATTTGGTCTTTGTCCTCAGTTCCTGTCACAAAGCTTCAAAACACTTGGAATTTCCTGATAGACATGGTTTCTGTCATTCATAATGATGACTCCTGACTTTTTGCCAGTGGGGTTATTGGGGCTCCCAGGACCCAGCTTTGGCTCCTAGCAGGTCCCTAAAGGACTAGGACCCAGTGCCACTAGGCTGGAAAGGGCAGGATTTCTACAGAACAAGCCCAGAGTGTGTGCACCTGAGCTCTGTGAACCCTCCCAAGTGGTGGAACCCGAGGAAAGTGCAAGAAGGGACCAGGTTAGCAACGTAAAAGCCATTCTTGTGGGATTGAGCCCTCACCTGGATCTGATGAGACAGTGTAAGAACTGACTGGGATCGCGGCCACCACGGTGTTGGCTGAAACAGCCCACGGCCTGGGCACAGAGTGTGGGCAGTAGGCAACTGTCACTTGTGGGCTTGGCAGTGATTCTGTGCAAGGGAGATGCGGTGCAGAGGGTGGAACGCTTGTCTGGCATGTGCTGCCTCTGCCTGCCCACCCTGACTGGCCATTGGGTGTTTGCATCGTGACGTCTACTGTGCTCATAGCCGAGACAAGGGTGATGCATGGTGGCTTTGACGTACACTGCTTGGGATTCTCCCAGGATGTTGGTTGCTTAGTTGGTTTTCCTTTATCCATTAGCTAGTTCTCTCCTTCCTTTTTTTTTTTTTTTTTTTTTTTTTTGGTTTTTCGAGGTAGGGTCTCGCTCTAGTCCCGGCTGACCTGGAATTCACTATGTAGTCTCAGGGTGGCCTTGAGCTCACGGCGATCCTCCTACCTCTGCCTCCTGAGTGCTGGGAGTAAAGGCGTGCGCCATCATGCCTGGCTTCCTCTTTGGTTTGTAATGTTTTATTTGCAAGAAGAGAGAATGAATGTGTGCATGAGGGCTTCTTGCTGATGCAAACCAACTCCAGAAGCACATATCACGTTTTGTATCTGGCTTTATGTAGGTACTGCAGAATTAAGCTCAGCCTAGCAGGCTTTGCAAGCAAACACCTTTAATGGCTGAGATATCTCCCCAGCCCTTTCCCCCCCCACACACACACACCTTTTGTTGAGATAGGGTTTCATTATATAACTACTAATCTGGCCATTCCTTTGGCTCCCGAGTGCTTGGGTTGCAGGCATGCCCCACTACACCCAGCCTCCACTGGTTTTCAATAAATCCTTCATTGATCAGCCTCAAACCTTCCCATAATTCTCTAGTGCCTTTAGGATTCCCCGGGTGGCGTCTTTACCTATCCAATGGGCCAGAGCTTCTGATCCAGTGGATCCCACTTGAAACCCATGTCTTCCATTGCTTGTTTTTTTTTTTTTCTTTTTTACTGTTTTTGTTTTGTTTTTCGAGGTACAGTCTCACTCTAGCCCAAGCTGACCTGGAATTCATTATGTATTCTCAGGGTGGCCTTGAACTCACGTTGATCCTCCTACCTCTGCACACACCACCACACCTGGCTTTTATTCCTTTTTGTAGTGAAGCATATCCCTCGGTAGTTTTCTGAGCAAGGGATCAAAGGAGATAAATTTAAAAATCTGACACATGGGTCTTGAGAGATGGCTAAACCGCTTGCCTGCAAAGCCTAATGACCAGGGTTTGATTCCCCAGTACCAAAATAAAGCGAGATGCACAAAATGGCACCTGCATCTGGAGTTCACTTGCAGTGGCTGGAGGCCTTGATGTACCCATTAATTCTCCTCTGTCTCACTCTGCTTGCAAATAATTTTTTTTTAATTAGCCAGGGCTGGAGAGATGGCTCAGCGGTTAAGGCACTTTCCTCCAGTGCCTAAACCCCCAGGTTCAATTCCCCAGTACCCACATAAGCCACATAAGCCAGACCCACAAGGTGGTGGCCCTGGTGTGCGCTCTCTCTCTCTCTCTCTCTCTCTCTCTCTCTCTCTCTCTCTCTTTCTCTCTCTCTCTGCTTGAAAATGAATAAATATTTTAAAAAACAGTGGAGTCAACTCTAGAATTCCTTTGGAGGGAAGAACTTTTCCTTTAAAAAAAAGAAATTAGCCAGACATGGTGGCGCACACCTTTAATCCCAGCACTCAGGAGGCAGAGGTAGGAGGATTGCTGTGAGTTCGAGGCCACCCTGAGACTACATAGTGAATTCCAGGTCAGCCTGGACTAGAGCAAGACCCTACCTCGAATAACCAAAAAAAAAAGATTTAAAAATTAAGGGGCTGGAGAGATTTCTCAGCGGTTAAGGCACTTGCCTCCAGTGCCTAAGGTCCCAGGTTCAATTCCCCAGTACGTACCCACATAAGCCAGACCCACAAGGTGGTGGCCCTAGTGCTCTTGCTCTCTCTCGCTCGCTCGCTCTGCTTGAAAATGAATAAATAAAATATTTTTAAAAGATTTAAAAATTAAGATAAAAAAAAAAAAAGCTCTCCCAGCTAGCATCACGGGATCGGAAGCTAACTCCACTGCAGGCTGAGCCTCTCACAGGATACTGGCTTCCACCTTTCCACCCGTCCTTTCTGCAGCCTGCTCCTGCTGCAAATTCCCTTTCCTCCTGGATTCCTGCTTTCTAAAATTCCTTTCTCCACCTCCTTGGAGTTTGGACAGGGAGTTGCTTCATCTCTGTAGTCTATGTTGTCATGGAGACCTAGACCTGCAGAGCCTTGTTCCAGCAGGGAGGAAGCAGAGCTAGGTTTTGTGGCCAGGCTGGTGTGGCCCAGGTCCAGCTACTGGCTCCTGGAGCCACCTGGCCTTCCTGCCAGGAAGTGGGGTGGGTAGGCAGGAGCCAAGGGGTGTTTCCCAGAATGCCAGGGTCAGGGAGTCTGGGGGCAGGGCCAGGTGTTGGACAAACAGATCAAAGGTGAGCTGAGCTGGGTCTACAGAGCTGGATTGAACACCATGAGGTGGGTGGCAGTCTCTGTACCTCCCGCAGAACAGGGGAGACTGGCCTGGGCCCTCACCACAGCTCCCCTGCCCACAGGCTGCTGCTCCTCCTGGGCCTGCTGTGTGGCTCCATGGCCACATCCACAAAGTGGCCTGAGCCTGTGTTCGGGCGCCTGACATCCCCTGGCTTCCCGGGAGAGTATGCCAACCACCAGGAACGGCATTGGACCCTGACGGCACCCCCTGGCTACCGCCTGCGGCTCTACTTCACCCACTTTGACTTGGAGCTCTCTTACCTCTGCGAGTACGACTTCGTCAAGGTGCCTGCTGGGGCACATGGCCGGGGACCTCTTGTGGGACTGGGCATGGTCTGACCAGGAGGGCGGGCGGGCAGGCCTGGGTCTTGCCTTCTGTCCCTTTAACCCACGACCCTACAGTTGACCTCGGGGACCAAGGTGCTGGCCACGCTGTGTGGGCAGGAGAGCACTGACACTGAGCGGGCCCCTGGCAATGACACCTTCTACTCACTGGACTCCAGCTTGAATGTCACCTTCCACTCCGACTTCTCCAATGAGAAGCCATTCATGGGCTTTGAGGCTTTCTATGCTGCAGAGGGTGAGCAACAGAGGGTCCCGGGCTGGCCGGCTGCACTGGGGTGACTCTGTGCCAGCCCTGCCAAGACTTCAGCCTTCTGCCTACATCTCCCCTGGGCTGGATTTGGGGTCAAACCAGCAAGAGAGGGGTGAGTCCTGCCATGACCTTACATCATCCACCACACAAATGAGCCTCATTGCACCACTGATGATGTAATGATGCGTGGGCCCAGGACTCTGTGGTAAATGCCAAGGTGAGGGCCCGCAGGAGCACTCCCACGACACCCAGGGCTCACGCAGGCTGTCAGCATGAAGCCTGAGTCCTGCACCTGATTCAGATTCTGGCCTCTGCAGAGACCATCTGCCCCACCTGGGACAAGCGGCTCAGCCTCTCTGTTCTGTGGCCCCTCCTCAGCTCCTTTGCAGTGTTGATGGCCAGCTGCTCCTTCCACTACTGAACTACCTTGGGCAGAACACTTAACCCCTCTCTCACTGGTTTAGCAAAGGCCTGTGACACACTTGGCCTAGCAGCTGGCCGCCTCTCAGGTGAGCAACCAAGACCTAGACTCTAATGTCTCCTTCCCTCCTGATTGCCTGTCTGGCCCTCTTCTCCCCTAGACATTGATGAGTGCCAAGTGTCCCCAGGAGATGCACACCCCTGTGACCACCACTGCCACAACTACCTGGGCGGCTTCTACTGCTCCTGCCGAGCAGGTTACGTCCTCCACCAGAACAAGCGCACCTGCTCAGGTGAGGGGAGGGTGCCCACTAGAATGTTTCAGCTCCCAAGGCCTCAGCTGCTGCATCTGAAGGACTCAAGAGATGCTGGCCCTGGCTGCTGCTTGGCCCTCTGTCCCCGCCCAACTCCTCCACCCTCCACTGGCTGGTTAGCATGTGTTAGTTCTGCATTGGTCACCTGTCCCCCCCCCTCTGTGAACCTGAACTGTCTCTTGAGGTGGGTAATGGAGGGACCTACGCAGGCCTGGCTCTTCTTGTCAAGCCTGGCACACCTGGGCTCCCTTCTACCCACCACCTCAGGGTGGAGGGTCCAGGTAGGTTCAAAGCCACCATTTGTCCCCCAGGAAGCTGATCCCCTTTGGCTTCTGCTGTCTGGGCCATTCCCTGTCACCCTGCTTGACCCCAGGATGGCTAGTGACCCTGGCCCTGGCTTTCCTCAGTCTCCCTAACCTTCCCATCTCTCTCCTAGAGCAGAGCCTCTGATCTCCCTCAGCTTCAGCCTGCCCAATCCACGGGGTCAGGCCAGGATGGCTGTCACTTGCAGTGCTCCACGAACCCCACTCATAACTGTAATAAACCTACCTCCACCTGCACTGTGGCTGCGTGTCTCTGGGAGAAGGGGGCCAAGGGTCAGGAGGGGATAGCATAATTCACCCACTTCAGTTCTCCCTTCACCTCATGGCCTGATGGCAGGTGTCCCCTCCAGGGCCACAAACCCTTTGCCAGATGAGGCACTGAGGCCCAGACAGCAGGGGTTTGCCTAAGCTCACATAGGGGGCCCAGGCTCACTGGCCATTCTTGTCCAGCTCCTGCTTAACAATCAATGCAGGGCTGTGTTTGTTGGCCTGGGGAAGGTCTCTGGAAGCAGGCTGGTCCTCCTACATCCAGGAGTGACTCCTTCTGCCCCTAGGGGGCAGCCACATAGGACAGTGTGGGACTCTCTACTTACAAGATTCTCATTCACTCTGCCTGTGTCCCCCACTCTGCACCCTGGGGCAGCTGGGATGGGGCAGACCCTCCTTGACGGAAGGAGCCTGACCTGCAGCAGCGCAGGTCAGTAGCGGCAGGAAGAGCAGGGTCATGTGCACACTGATGACCTGGATGTCTGTGAACTGACCCAGGGCCAGCTCTAGACCTGAAAGAGGCATGCCAGGTATAGGTGGGAGCCTCCTAGCGGATGCACTTGGAACTGCCAGAGGGTAGGCAGGTGGAAATACCCAGGGCACAAGGGCCATCTTCTCTTTCCCTGAATTCTGGAGGTCCACAGGTAGGTGACCTGCTTCCCTCTGGAAGAGCTTCCTCTCATACCCTCCACCTCTGAGGTTGTGACTCTGACTAGGTATGCCTATTTCTTCTCTGGGGTAGTCATGGGACCCCTGGTGATGGTCTATCCTTAGTGCCACCCGTTTCAGCCTTCAAGGGCTGGGAATATAGTTGAGTGGTAGAGTATTTGCCTAGCATATGTGAGGTCATGGGCTCAGTTCCCAGCACTGCAAAACAAACAAAAATCCCAACTGTCCCTTCAGCTGTCTGTTGGGGTTTGAATTTGCTTTTTCTTGATGCCTCTTGGGCTGCAGGGCCCTGGTGAAACACAGGGGCACAGATGTCCCTGCCATTCTCCTGTCCTCACACCATCTCCCAAAGGCAGTGAGCTGAAGGTGGGGTGCTCAGTTGTACCATCCTGTCCTCTTCCCTTCCCAGCCCTGTGCTCAGACCAGGTCTTCAGTGGGAGGTCTGGGGAGATCAGCAGCCCCGAGTACCCGAAGCCATACCCCAAACTCTCCAGCTGCACCTACAGCATCAGCCTGGAGGAGGGCTTCAGCATCATCCTGGACTTCGTGGAGTCCTTCGATGTGGAGATGCACCCTGAGACCCAATGCCCCTATGACTCCCTCAAGGTATGCCTCCTGAGCCCCTCAGCCAGACCCCTTCAGCTTCTCCATGGGGGTCCAAGCCAGGCTGTGGCCTCAGATGAGGGATGGACAAGGTACTCACCCTCTGTCCCCAGGCTGTCCCACCCACATCTCTGTACTCTAACCCAGGCACGACCAATGCAGTAGGTCCTGGAACATCAAGGCCTTTCCTTGTTCAGATTCAGACAGGCAAGGGGGACTATGGCCCATTTTGTGGGAAGACACTGCCCCGCAGGATTGAAACAAAGAGCAACGCCGTGACCATCGCCTTTGTCACTGATGAGTCAGGGGAGC
Source organism: Zapus hudsonius (assembly GCA_004024765.1). Lineage (NCBI taxonomy): Eukaryota > Metazoa > Chordata > Mammalia > Rodentia > Dipodidae > Zapus > Zapus hudsonius. The sequence goes on along the minus strand of PVHP010001892.1, from coordinate 37,803 downwards.
ACACAGGTTGGAAGATCCGCTACACGAGCACAGGTGAGCAGGTGGCTCTGAGGTCCAGGCAGGAAGCCGAGGTATAGTCCATCTGTTCTGCAGTGTCAAGGAGCGTCACAGGACAGAACTCTTTCCCAGCCAGACCTAAGAAGAGAGACCAGGTTTGAGTAAGTTCAGAGGGTCAGCGCAGAGCTACCCCTTTCCCCCTTGAGTGTCAGGTCTGCCTCCTGGGGCCCCTTAGGAATGCCCACCACTTTTCTTCATGACAGCCCTCAAATGCTAGAAGCCCTGGGCTCCCAAGGGCCACCAAGGCTGTGGCTCTGGGGCCTGCATGGGACTGAGAGCCACTAGACACTGGCTGGTGACATGCCCGAAGCAGCTCCAGCAGTTTAGCAGGTGCTGGAGGGAGGAGGGGATTCAGAAAGCCGGGAGGGCGGCTGTGGGAACAGCCTGAAGCCTCAGAGCAGGGGCTAGGCAGGTCAGAGTCTCTCCAGTGGCCTGAGCACTGTGGGTGGGTGCTGATGCCCAAGCTTCATGGGGCCCCTTGGATCTTTGGTTTCCTAGACCATCAGTTTCCTGTCTCTGCGCCCCTGGGATTTCTCTTCTTTGCCAAGATGGTGTCCTCTGGGGTGTTATAACTGTAACTCCCTCCTTCCTGCCACTTAGCCAAGCACTGTCCTAGCCACTCCCCCACAACCCTCAAGCCTCTACCAGTGAGCCATATCCAGAACCTTCAGAGCTACGATTTAAACCCACAGTCTTGCTCTTTTCTTGGTGTGAAGCCATGTGTTACCTGCCAGGAACAGAGCTGCGTTCCTACCTACCTGTAGCTGAGACCTAGGCAAAGCAACACACCTTAACCTGTACAAGTCACTGAGCTTACGTTTGCCTTTGGTTTTAAACGTTAAGTATCCCACCATACTCGGGGCAGGTTTTCTACCTCGCTTCATTTACAAACCAAGAATTTCAGATTACTACCTTCAGATCACACTATTAAACGCCTGGCTTCCTCCCCGCAGCGCAGCCGTGCCCTGATCCAACGGCGCCACCCAATGGCCACATCTCGCCTGTGCAAGCCAAGTACATCCTCAAAGACAGTTTCTCTGTCTTTTGTGAGACTGGCTATGAGCTTCTGCAAGTGAGTTTCTATAAAACCAAGTGCCTGTGCCCATGCCCACAATCGATTTGAGATGTGCGAGGAAGGCAGGAAGAGGGCTGGGCAGCAGGGGAATTTCTTTTGCTCAGCAGTTGAGGGAGGCACGGCAAAGAAATGTCTGAAGAGGGAATCCTGGCATGCATGTGCGTATATTTTTTGAGGCAGGGTCTCACTGTAGCCCAGGCTAACATGGAATTCACTCATACTGGCCTTAAACTCGGCAATCCTTCAACAGCAGCCTACCGAGTGCTGGGACCATAAGTGTGTGCCACCATGCTGGGCTTATTTTTGATAAAGGGTCTCATTTTGTAGCCCAGGCTAACCCAGAAATATGTAGCCCAGGATGGCCTCAAATTCATGATTCTCCTACGTCAGGATCTCAAGTGCTCAAAGTAGAAATATGCATGCCTACATCCAGCTAAAAATTGTTGTGTGTGTCTAAGATTGAACCCAGGGCGTCATGCTTGCTAAACTTTTTTTTTCCTTTTGGTTTTTCAAGGTAGGGTCTCACTTTAGCCCAGGCTGACCTGGATTCACTATGTAATCTTAGGCTGGCCTGGAACTCAGAGATCTTCCTACAGGGATTAAAGGCGTGTACCAATATGCCCGGCTCCGAAACACACTTGGCCTGTATACGCCTAGCCCCATACCCCCTTTGATTTTTTTTAAAAAATATTTTATTTATTTGAGAGGGGGGGGGATAGAGAATGGGCACACCAGGGCTTTCATCCACTGCAAATGAACTCCAGATGCATGTGCCCTCTTGTGCATCTGGCTTTTATGCGGGCACTAGGGACTTGAACTCAGGTCCTTCTGCATTGCAGGCAAACGCATTAACCGCTAAGCCATCTCTTCAGCCCCCCTTTGATTTTTTTTCAAGGCAGGGTCTCACTCTAGCCAGGGCTGCCCTGGAATTCACCATGTAGTCTCAGGGTCACCTCAGACTCATGGCTATGTTTCTACCTTTGCCTCCCCAGTGCTGGGATTAAAGGTGTGCACCACCACGCCCTGCTCAAAAGCACCTTTTAACCATTGAGCCCTCTCTCCAGCCCACCTTTGTTTTCCGAGGTAGGGTCTCCCTCTAACCCAGGCTGACCTGAAACTATGTAGTTTTAGGGTGGCCTCAAACTCAGTGATCCTCCCTACCTCTAACTCCTGAGTGCTGGGAGTAATGGGCATGCATCACCACGGCCGCCCTGCTTTTTATTTTTGAGAATTTTAACACACAAGCATGCTGCAATTTGATCATGTTCCTGCCTCCCAATCCAAAGAACCCTTTTTCAAGGTTGTCCTTCCTGTTTTACTATCTGGTTTCTTTTGTCCTCCACGTCCTATTAGTGGGCTCAGAATAGTGCAGTTAGTTCATGTTGGGAGGACAATGCCCCCCAAGAGTCCTTCTGGCTCTGAACATTCTTTTCATTCCCTCTTCACAAATGTTCCTTGAGCCTTAGAGCCCCCCCCCCCCTGGAGACAATGCAGACTATAACTCACTCTAGCCCAGGCTGGCCTCAAACTCTGCAATCACTCTCAGCCTCCTGAGTGCTGGGATTAAAGGTGCAAACCACCACACCCAGGTTCCCATCCCGTTTTTCAAGGTCCTCTAGAAAGCTGGAAATTAGGCCAGGCGTGGTGGCGCATGCCTTTAATCCCAGCACTCAGGAGACAGAGGTAGGAGGATTGCCGTGAGTTCGAGGCCACCCTGAGACTACAGAGTGAATTCCAGGTCAGCCTGGACTAGACCGAGACCCTACCTCAAAAATAAATAAATAAATAAATAATCTGGAAATTAAAACAGGCAACCTTTTTGTCCATTCAAGCATTATAGCAGCTCTTTGTAAAGAGGCTGAGCCAACAGAAAGGCAAGCCCGCTAGCCATGTGCCTTGAGCTGTGAGCTCTGAGATAGCACCTGTATTAAATTAAGGTCCTGTCTTCCCCTGGTCCACTGACGACCTTCCCATGGAACAATTCCTGGGCCCACAAAAAAATTAAGACGGCCCTGGAAAGAGTATATTCTGCAAAGTTATAAATAGTGATCACTGTTAAGGGAGAGGGAGTATAATTTTAAAAAATGCTTAGTGTGTTGCTTTAGGAGCACAGGTAAGAGATTAACACATCCTCTTTATGTTCTTCAAAATTGTCACTGAATCCCAGTAGTGAAAAGTAATAACATTGAAATGATAGCTAGCTATGCAATCCATAGTCTGTGGAGGGTCAAAACGGGGGAAAAGTTCCCACCTTGCAAACTTCTTGGTCAGGCTTTTTCCCGTTGGTCCTTGGACTGCAAACTTGTTCAGTTTTTCTCTCTGTATGGGCATACAGGTGAGTAGGTCAGAGGACATCTTTGGGGTGTTGGTCCTCTCCTTCCACATTGTTAGAGACAAGGTCTCGTTAGATACCAGTAAAAGCCAGACTAGCTGGGTTCTCCCGGCTGTCTGCCATTGTTGTAAACCCCTTGGGATTATAGACTTTTTATATGCCTGGCTTCATGTGGGTGCGAGAGTCTGAGGATTGCAGAGCCTGTGCTTTTCACCACTAAACCATCTCCCCAGTTTATTTTTTTTTTTTTGAGGTAGGGTCTCACTCTGGCCCAGGCTGACCTGGAATTCACTATGTAGTCTCAGGGTGACCTCGACTCACATCGATCCTCCTACCTCTGCTCTGAGTGCTGGGATTAAAGGCATGTGCCACCATAAGGGTCTCATGAAGCCCAATCTGGCCTTGAATTTGCTATGTAGCCAAGGATGACCCTGAACTTCTGATCCTCGTCTCCACCTCCCCTCCTGAGGGCTGGCGTGCACACCTGGTTTATGTAGCACTGGGGGTTGAAACCAGGACTTCAAGCATGCTAGGCAAAAACTACCAACTGAGCTACACCTCTATCCTGTTTCCTCATTTAACTGAAAAAAAAAAAAAAACCTTGATTTTTCTAAACATACTTCTGTCAATGCTATCATCTTTCATTTTAATGTTTTTTGAGGTAGGGTCTTACTCTGGTCCACACTGACCTGGAATTCACTCTGTAGTCTCAGGGTGGCCTTGAACTCACAGCAATCCTCCTACTGTGCCCCCTGAGTGCTGGGATTAAAGGCATGTGCCACCATGCCTGGCCATTTTAATGTTGATTAAAAAAATTTTTAAACCGAGCATAGTGGCGCACACTTTTAATCCCAGCACTCAGAAGGCAGAGGTAGGATCACCAGGAGTTTGAGGTCACCCTGAGACAACATAGTAAATTCCAGGTCAGCCTGGGCTAGAGCAAGACCCTACCTTGAAAAACAAAGTTCTAAAAACATTCAGGAAGGAAAAAACATGTCCCTGTTGATCACACTGATTGGGAAAGCGAGCCGACACACCAACAAAGCTTATGTATTTTTATTGCCCTTCTGGTAATGGCTGAAGATCAGAAAGGCATGAACATGTCTGATCACGGCAGCCTTTTTCAGATGTCTGAGCACAGCTCTAGGAAGTAGCTGAGAAATGTAGCCCAGTGAGCTTGGGTTCTACCCCAGCATCATAAATTTATTTATATATATATATATATATATATACACATATATATGTATATATACACATACACACTGGGTGGTGGCGCACACCTTTAGTTCCAGCACTTATAAGGCAGAGGTAGGAGTATGAGAATCTCTGTGCATTCGAGGCCAGCCTGAGACTACATAGTGAATTCCAGGTCAGCCTGGGCTACAGCAAGACCCTACCTCAAAACACACACACACACACACACACACTGTGAACTTTGAGATCAAATATGTTCTTGGACATACTATAAAGAAAAATCACATTACAAATTACAGCAAAGGTTAATATCTCGTTCATAAAATGCCAACACGTTAACGTTGAGATACAGAACACAGAGAGCTTCTGGCAGCAAATGTGCACACAGACCAAGGCAGCTGGGCTGTGCATCCAAGGGCAGGGCAGGCTCCTGCAGAGCATGTGGCTGTCACCCTCCACCCAAGTGGGAGCACAGTGAAGCACTGCTTCAGGGGCCCAGTGCGAGCCCAGCTCTAGGGAGTGAACCGAGTGTCAACAAGGGACTCATTTTCTGAATTCTTTTTCAGGGTTCTGTGCCCCTGAAATCATTTGTTGCTGTGTGTCAGAAAGATGGATCTTGGGACCAAGCGATGCCAGAGTGCAGCAGTAAGGTCATGTGACACCTCTCTTCACCGCTGCCACCCTCACCACTGTCCCACCCCAAATGATCCTGTGTATCAGGGTTTGCTTCTCCTACTCCTTTTCCCTGTTAGAGGAAGCAAGCTACTGGGGAAAGTAGATATGTGCTCTGAAAATGCTTTTCCCCCCCAAGTATAAAATCATGCTCCTCATAGAAAACAGGAAATAGAGAAAATACAAACATGTCTCTACCCATCGCCCTGAACACTATTGCCTATCCCTCGAGCTACACACACCTCATATGTGTGGACATGCGTCAGGAGGTAAGTCTCTGTGTATACACTAACACACATACACGAACTGGGCTAATGGTATACATAAACAATTTGAAAACCAAGAGTCCTATTATTTTGGAAAGATTGTATATTTTTAGTATTCTTTTAGTTGTGAAAGTAACTTAAAAACAGGAATTTCCAAAAACAGTGAAAACCTCTCTTGTCCGTCTCCCCAAACTAGCACGAAATGCTGGGGGCTTAGATCAGCGTCACAGCCTTACTTGCCTAGCACGTATGCAGCCCAGGTTGAAGTCTCCTCCTCCCATGTTCTCCATGAGAGCATAGAGAGCATAGTGTCCTCCATGCTCTTATGAACACGCATCCCATTAACACCCACACCAAACCCAACACTAAAAAGCCACTCTTCCTTTCTGTGGCTGCATAGTGCCCTCATCACATGATGTATGCAGATTTCACCCAATTTGTTTCCAAACTATTCACATATATAGTTCCATACTATTAAATGTAGTTGTACATTTTTGTACAAGTTTTCTGTATAAAGTTCTAGAGGAATCTAAATTTTTAAAAAAGTGAGCTGGTACTGAGAGCATGGGGGAATCAGAGATCTGGGTCTAAACCCAGACTGTACAAGCCCTTGCCCTGCAGGTGTGCCTCCTGCCAATTCACCTGCAGCACAGCAGAGCAGCTGCACTGAGAACTATGACAAAGGACCCAGAGAAGTTGGCAATGAGCCAGGCAGTGCCAACAATTTCAGTGTAATCTTTTACTATGTGTACTAGCAACACACCAACAATTTTTGGTTCTCTATTGTGTACAGGACTTTTGTATCATCAACTTATATCACCTTAGTAATGACCCAACACCTGTGAATCTTAGTGCAAATTCAAGGTCTAAATAATAGAACTTCACAGGTTATACTGGTCTACCATTTTAGGCTTCTCAAACATTTAAGCCATGAGGGAAAATGATCATAAGAACAGGCCAAGTCCTTCTGTCTACTAGTTTATGTCGAACTGAGACCTGCTGACACAATTTTCTGTGTTCCTATGCTTCATGAGAACTGAGGAACCTCAAGTGGTTCTGAACTCCCTCCCTTTAGGGAGCATCCATCCCTCCTTGTCAGGGTGTTTCGTAGTCAGGAGCAGGGATGAGAATACTGCTCTGCCATCACACCAATGCTGTTCTTGCCACCTCTAGAGATGACATAAATGACAAGCACAGAAAAATAACCGTGGCTCTGTTGTGGAAGCCCACGTAACTTTCCAGATTCTTATGCTTGTAGCCTCAGACCTTTGACTTATTTAGTGGTCCTGGGATTGCAGTCAGGACCTAGTTACATCCTCAGCCCACACAGACCCCCTTCAATGTCAGCCCCAAGCCACAAAGAAATTCCTCCCTTCCTCCCATTTCCTTACTAGTTGTCGACTGTGGCCCTCCTGATGATCTACCCAATGGCCATGTGAAATACATCACAGGCCCTGAAGTGACCACCTACAAAGCTGTGATTCAGTACAGCTGTACAAACTTCTACACAATGAAAAGGAATGACAGTAAGCAAATTTCTCAAATGAAGGGGGGGTGGGCAATATTTGGAGCTTGAGCCCTCAGGGTCTGAATATAAACTTGATTCCAACATTTTTGGCTAAGGGAGACAAAGGATTAAAAGGTCCTTTTTCCATCCACTAAGTGAAATATTACAGTTAAAGTGACTTTAATGTCAATTTGTGAAAATCTGAAAACAGATCTTATCTAGTAAATGACTACTACAAACACACAATATATTCCAAATGGTTTAATTTAACAAGTCAAAACCTTATCATTAAGCACTTGAGATCTTGATACATATTCAAGTTACACATCTAAAAGGTTTCCACTTTGCAAGCAAACATGGTAATGCAGATACCTCCTATTTATGAAATCATGTAAAATGGTTATTGACACACCTCTCCCCCACGGTTGCTCAAGAATCAACATTCTTCAAGGGAGGAATTCAAGCAAATGACAGCCACCTTATACATGCAGTCAAACATTTCGCTTTTCCAATGATTTGCAGGTAAATATGTGTGTGAAGCTGATGGATTCTGGACGAGCGCCAAAGGAGAAAAATCCCCCCCAGTCTGTGATCCAGGTAATGAACCCATTTACACAGGAGATTGTCACTAACGGAGAGGGTGGGTGAGAGACAAGCTGGGGTGGGTAGAATGGAACTTCAGCCCTTGGCTCTTAGAGACTAAGTTATTAGTTCCAAATAGCATGTTCTCACTACCCCTCTCCGTGTGGAGGCTGTTAGGTGCTGACTGCATCCGTCATTTCATTATTTCTGACCTTATAACTAGGCAGGAATAAAAAATTAAATGTTTTAAAAATTATCTCAAGCCATTTGTACATTTATAAACACGAGTTCTTCTGTTGAGTTACTTCCCTGTAAAAATGTTATTAAAACCCAAAGCTAATAACTTCATTATTTCCCTAAGCAATTGTTTTCAATGGCATCAAGGTTTTTAAACATTAATGTGATTCGCCTTTTAATAGTACTTAAATTTTTTCTTTACCAGAATTGGCTCCAATAATAGTTGAGAATAATTTTTAAAAACATCTGAAAGGTAATAATGTATTCATTACCCCTGCATTATTTGGCTTAAATTAGTTTTTTAAACCTATATTTGGCCAACACAATGTAAGTTTTAATCCAAGTACACTGCCACAACAGGAAACATGCACATTACATTAACGAGTATAATTAGTTTGCAATAAAGATATAACAAAATTTAGTGTTTGGATGATTCACTAGACCAAAAATACTTATTTTGAGACTTGAAGTGTTCTGGCCACTACTGCAACATTCTAATTTTTATGCCTTTTTCTGTGTTGAACATAGAAAGTAATTTGCAAACCCTACCAGTGCCCTTAGTTCCTGCTTTCCCAGAACTAGCTTCTGGTAAACCCATTTCTAGTTGCTCCATCTGACAATTTTATTTGCAAGGAGAAAAAGGGGAGAAGACGAGCACACCAGGGCCTCTAGCAAACGAACTATAGATGCATGTACCACTTTGTGCACCTGGCTTTATATGGGTACTGGGGAATCAAACCCAGGTTATTAGGCTTTGCAGGCAAGCTCCTTAACTGCTGAGCCATCTCTCCAGTCCTCAATTTTTTTTTCTTCAAAACAAAACCACTACTGAACATCAGCTTCCACTCATCTAAGGAGCTAAGAATCAGAAAGGATTCAGGCTAAGAGTAGACTGATAGGGAGACACCATTCACGAGATGGAATTTAAAGGGGTAAAAATTTGAAGAAAGCAACACTGGATTTCTATAAAGGCTTTTATGTTTCAACTTCTTTCTCAGTTTGTGGACTGTCCACCCATACGACAAGAAGTCGTATATTTGGAGGGCAAAATGCCAAGCTTGGGGACTTTCCTTGGCAAGTCCTGTTACTGGGTGAAGCTATAGCTGCAGGTGCGCTTTTACATGACAATTGGATCCTAACAGCTGCTCATGCAGTATATGGGCAAAAAGCTGCATCCTCCCTGGACATTCGAATGGGAACCTTGAAGAGGCTATCACCCAACTACACCCAAGCCTGGGCTGAGGCTGTCTTTATACACGAAGGTTATGCTCCCGATGCTGGTTTTGACAATGATATAGCATTGATTAAATTGAAGAACAAAGTTGTAATCAACAGCAATATCATGCCTATTTGTCTGCCAAGAAAAGAAGCTGCATCTCTAATGAGGACACATGACATTGGAACTGTATCTGGGTGGGGATTAACCCAAAGGGGCTTCCTTGCTAGAAATCTAATGTTTGTGGACATACCAATTATTGACCATCAAAAATGTATTACTGCATATGAAAAGAAGCTTTACCCAAAAGGAAGAGTAACTGGTAACATGCTCTGTGCTGGCTTAGAAGCTGGGGGCAAAGACAGCTGCAGAGGTGACAGTGGAGGGGCACTCGTGTTTCTAGATAATGAGACACAGAGATGGTTTGTGGGAGGAATAGTGTCCTGGGGTTCCATTAATTGTGGGGAAGCAGATCAGTATGGGGTATATACAAAAGTCATTAACTATATTCCCTGGATTGAGAACATAATTAATAATTTTTAATTTGCATGTCTTCAATCAGCAAATGATTTCTTATTTTTAGAAGTACCTTTAAAAGCTCTTAACAGTAATGAGACCTGAGAAAGCATTTATGGGTTGCACCACACCACCAGACCAAACTAGATGAAGTTATAGTCACAAAACAATTTGCCACTTGTTAATTCAAGGTATTCATCTTTGCTGACCTATCATAAACTCACTGTTTCTGTTGCATTACAAAGTTCAGTATCCTTTCATACTGGCTGTTCCCATTTCTATTAATTGCTTGTTCATTTTGTTTTAGTGGTTTCAGCGTCTTTACTGAGCTGTAAAGACTGCCTTTACATGTTATAAAAGTACTGGTTTGGGAAGAACTGAGAAACGCATTTACTTTTTGGTAAATTCAAAATATTGTTACTTGAGCCCAAGTATTGGCTGATTTCCGTATTAAAAACACCACAAAATGTTGAAATATTCCCCCCCCCCTTATTTTGGAGATAGTTTCACGTAGCCCAGGTCAGCCTCAAAATAGCTATGTAGCTCAGGGTGGCCTTGACCTCTTGCCCCCACTTCCTGAGTGTACTGGGATGGGATTACAGATGTACACCACTACACCAGGCATTTTCCATTTATCAAATAGAAAAAAGGAATATAGATCAGCACTAGCTCACTGCCAAAGACAATGTAAAAACACCCATTAAAAAGCCTTAAAAGCACTCAATGTGTGTCTTTTTTGGGGACAGGTTTTCATATATCCCAGGATGGCTTGGAACTATGTAACCAAGAATAATCCTGAACTTCCGATCACCCTGCCTCTACCTCCCCAGAGTTGGGATTACAGGCATGCACCACTACACTTGGTTTATTTAGTCCTAGGATGGAACCCAGGAAGTCTGCATGCTAGGCAAGCACTCTACGAGTCTCATCCCATCTCTCCAGTCCTGCTTTTTGAGAGTCTATGTAACCGAGTTCAAATACATGATTCTTACACCTCAACCTCCCAACTGCTAAAACTAAGGTGTGTGCCACTATGCCTGGTCTTTTTCTTAAGTGAACATGAACCTGGGCACAGGTAAGCCAAACAGACCAAGGATGACATGTGGCTTGAGTAGTCAAAACTATCCACAGTGCAGAGCTACTCTTTAGACAAGTGATTGTCAAATACAATGAAGTCACTGAGGTACAAAATGCCTATATTTTGATTTAGCTTGGCTATTCCTCTCTAGCAAGCCCCCCCCAGGTAGAGTCTCACTCTAGCCCAGGCTGACCTTGAACTCACAGCACTCCTCCTGAGTGCTGGGATTAAAGATGTGAGCCATCATGCCTGGCTTTGCAATTTTTTTTTATATAACATTTATTGAGGTTTTTTAGCCTTGCTAAACAGTTACCACTTTATATAAAACTGCACTGAGTTTTGGCCCAATTTATCTTGGGCATAAAGCGTGAATTCTTGAGACTCCCTGTTTAAAGGCAACTTTCCAGCATCCCTGTCACATATAAAAAAGAAGCCATGTTTTTTCCAGTAAAACTCCAGACACTAAACTGTTGGTGGCAATAAAACTTTTTATTCAACTGTGGTTCAAAAGATTTTTGAACGAATGCATTTAAATGACCAAGTAGACTTTCAAAAACAAATCTTTGCCAAGTTATTTCTAAACTTCAACTTTTTAGGGTAGAATTATTTCCCATGACTATAAAGAACCATAAAAGTTAATAAAAGGCTACTCAACATTGAAAGCCTTCTATGATCAGCAAGTAGCTTTAACAAGTGTAAATAAGGGATTAAAACCATGCCATTGACAAGTTAACTTACCCCGGGCTCCATGATGGCTTGCCAGTTTAGTCTTTGGAGGTCCCCAGAACCATTGTAAGTGTTACCATGTTACTGCTGCTGAGTAACAGTGCAAGTGCTAAAATGCAAAATTCAGATGTACAGGGAAATCATGCAGATTTAGATGCAGAAAAAAGAAAATGTACAGCTCGATCCTTTTACAGAGGAAAACTGAGTAATGAAACAATGTGGCAATCACAAGTCTAAAGGAAGACTTCAATTAATATTCAAAACATGAAACTGACAAAATGACAAACCTATTTATCAAACTCTAAATAGGTAAGGGCATCAAGTAAACTACCAATACAAAAACTCATACTCTTCTAGAAAAGGCGCTCCTTGATGCTCACAGGATTAGTAAATAAGTACAATCAAGAATCATTATTGCTTTTACATTCTTAATGCATCACCAGTCTAATCTGGATCTGTAAGCAAATTTATTCAATATGACTATTATCTCACCCAACACCCAAAGGGCAAAGACCTAACACTGCCACGAATAGACAAACCACCCTACGAGTTATTAAAGCTATCAGGCTTCTTACTGGATTTCAGGAACAAAGCAATTTGGGGCTTCTTCAACTTCATCCCTACTGCAATTAATTCCACTTTTCAAATTCTGAACAGAAAGGTGCTGATCATATCTCCATTTCCATGGATATGCTTTGCTACAAAGCATTTGAAAATAATGTTGTTTTGCCCATTCTCCCAAATACTCTCTTTAGAAGGCATGATTTCCCAATTGAGATTTGTACAGGCCATGTAAATAAAGCATCACCCAAATGCACAGAGGCACTAAGAAAAAGCCGGAGGATACTGCTTACCATTTTAGGTGTGGCCACCCAGACTTATTAAAAGCTAAATTTAAAACAAAAACAAGCAAACAAACAAACAAAAAAAAAAGAAAAACCAAAAACCTTTTTTGCTTTGGACAATGCAAGAACAAATAGCAATTAAGTCTGGGTATCAGGTGTCAATACATGACAGGTGATGAATCCATTTGACTTGAGACAATTTTTCAAATAAGTTTATTTGAAGCAAAATAAGCTATTGCCAAGAAACTTTATGAAAGTTCCATCTCAAAAGAGTCAAAAAAGGGGAATTAACTGCTATGAATTCTTTGCATTCAGGGCTGCAAAACAAAGACACATATTATTTAAATCAGTTTTATTTAAGAATTTCCAACATTGACAACTCTTATAAAAAGCATCCAAGCACAGGACACAGAACTGCAGCAAACAGCATTCTTATGGGTAGCTAACAGACATGAGAACTTCCACCCTTCTTTGAGACACCTGAGCTCACTGGTGAACTCTGCTTCCAAGTTCTCTTGCAAAGCACACCACAAGCTCAGTCCATGTTCTCAGCCCATCAGCTTCAGTTCACGTTCCCACACTTACAGATCAGTAACAGAGGAGAACACACACCATACAGCATTCACAGCAGTTGACAGAGGGGAGGGAAAAGTACAAGTATCATTTCACTTAACACATTCAGCTAATGTGGGTGTCTAAGAACAAAACTCAAAGTCTTCCAACAGATGTGGATGTCCTTTGAATGCAAAAACATTCGTACATTATTTGCTATCATTGCTCTCTGCACACTCTCTCACCAAAGCCACAGGATTGAGTGACACATCTCGCCAAGTTAAAAAATATCCATTTTGCACCACCAAGTCTCTGCACGCGCTCTCTCCTTTTCTCGCTCATACTAGCCTTTCATGCCTCGGCACCACCATCAATCCCACACAAGGTTTCAAAAGTTCAAACAGCCTTCTGGTTCCATTATCACAGCCTTGCGTTCATAGCGTTGATACGATTCCATGAAATAAAGAGTAGCGGATAAAAATGGGACACCCACCGTCAAAGACGCAGCCTGTGCAGCGTGATGACGAATTCTTGGATGAGAAAGCATGTAGACAGAAGTATTCCTATGGCAGAATATTTACAGCACTACTTTCAATGAAGTGCTTCTTCCATAAACATTTGAAATGAGATGAACTGCAGAGATTAAATGAAGGCTTCATATTGTACTTTTGTTATATGAGGGAGACAAGTGTTAAAAAACAAAAACAAAACACAAAACACTATGATATCATGATCTCCCAAAAGGAGATTTTCCTAAGGGAAAATTCCATATGGTGGGATTCAAATTAAAATAAGGAGAAAAGAATGTAGTTTTAATTCTAACCAATAGTTTTCACTTTGAACATGCAAATAATTCACTTAACAAGTACACAGAATATTCCGGGAGAAACCTTTTGAGATCAATTGTAGTGTGTTGGTTTACCCATCAGGCAAACAGCAGTTCACTTTCAGCCACTCAGTATTTCAACCCTCTATGTAACAAAACTTATAAAATTCCTTTAGCTCTTCCTTTTTCTAAAGAAAAAATGTCAAAAATACTGCTGAATATACTCCACACTGAACAAACCAATTTTGAAAATTCTTAGTACATATGTATTTTACAATATACTTACCATGAGTTTAGAAAAATTTGAATCCCCACCATTCTATTTCAACCAACTATAACCCACTGTCTACATTCCCCAGCCAGAGGATTTAGAATCCATGCTTGAGCCAAAGCCTCCATTAAAACCACTGCCTGACCCTGCATTTGATGCTGATCCCCAACCAATAGCACCACCAGAATTAGAACCACTGTAATTGTTATTTCCAGACCCAAACGCCTGATTTGGTTCTCTTTGCATGTTGCCCTGGCTTTGGTTATTACCAGATGGGCCCGACTGGTTCTGCTGACTGGCTAACATGCCCATCATACCCCAACTGCTCTGCAGCGCCGCCTGGGCTGCAGCCATCATTGCTGGATTAATGCTAAAAGCACCGAAGTTCATCCCTCCACCCATATTACCACCCTGATTATTTCCCAAGCCAGCTCCACCCCCTCTACTGTTACCAAACCCACCCGGATTCCCAAAGCCACCTGGATTACCACCAAATCTTCCACTTCTTTCTAACTGTCTATTGCTATTGTGCTTAGGTTCAGCATTGGATATATGCACGCTGATTCCTTTAATGATCAAGTCCTCACCACAGAGTGACTGGGCAACCTGTAAGAAATAAGGATATAAGTAGTAATTAACTATGGACTCACACCACCACAACATTAGAAACCTAGATTTTCAAGCATAATTTAAGATGAAGGAAAAATAAGCAATACTCATTTAATTTCAACCCTCAGCATAGTAATATTCTTATTTTCAACCCCACAAAGACCACATAATGAAAAATATCTAAAAAAAAGCACCCCACAAATATTTAGGCCTATCACCCTGAGAAAACAACAATAGAACAAGTGAGTCTTTTCATGGCTTTGTGTGGCTGGGGACTAAATGCAGCTCTTTGTGCATCACACCGAGCACACACTGGAACACAACATCCTAGCCCCCAGAACAAATTATTAAGAAAAATACCTGATCATCTGCAAATGTGACAAAGGCAAAAGCCCTGAATGGCTTGGGAATGAAGACATCTACCACCTCTCCATACTGACAGAAGAACTGCCGCAGCTCATCGGCAGTCATATCCTCTGTACAACGCCCAACAAACACCTTTCTGCTTCTCAAGGGCTCATCTGGGCTTTGCTGGACAAAACAATCAGAAATATTTTATGAAGCATGCAAAAATCATCATGGCAGGAATGTTACACAATCTTTCTGCCTTATACAGCATGTATAAAAAAGAAGACATTTTTGTTGCCCCCCCCCCCAATTCTTCTTTTCCCCCTCAGACTGTCTCATATAGCCTAGGCAGGCCTCTAACTTGCTAGGTAGCCAAGGATGACCTTGACTTCTGATCCTCCTGTGCTGGATTGTAGGCACGAACCAATTCTTTTCTACCTTGGAAGCCTTCAATGAAGAATAAAGTTTTAAATTAAGAAAGTGTACTTGAAGCTGGGCGTGGTGGCGCACACCTTGAATTCCAGCACTCAGGAGGCAGAGGTAGGAGGACCACCATGAGCTACAGGCCACCCTGAGACTACATAGTGAATTCCAGGTAAGGCTGGGCTAGAGTAAAACCCTACCTTGAAAAACAAGCAAGCAAGCAAACAAACAAAAGTATACTTGGATTTAGGAGAGACAATGATTGGCAAAGGTAATGACATTCCAAATAAGTCATCTTATTTGCTTATGGCTCAGTGGTTAAAGCTGCTTGCTTACAAAAGTATGATGACCTGGATTCGATTCCCCAGTACCCATGTAAAGCTAGATACACAAGTAACACATGCTTGTGGGAGTTTGTTTTGGCCCTGACATGCCATTCAGTCTCTCCTTGCCAATAAATAATAAAATTGAATAAACTTTGGGCTAGGGATATATAGCTCTGAGATATAGCACTTGCTCAGTAAAGTAAGCACAGGATACTAGGCTAGATCTTTAAAATAAAACAAAATCCCAAATTATAATTTGGAAGAATATTTCAAACCACATAATATTCAGCACACATTAAAGCCTTCTTAATTAACTAATTAATCCTAGCACTTGGGTGGCTGAGGTAGGATGATCTCATGATGAATTTGAGGCCAGCCTGGAACTAGAGTGAGACCCTACTTAAAAAAAATAAATACAAGCTGGGCGTGGTGGCGCACGCCTTTAATCCCAGCACTAGGGAGGCAGAGGTAGGAGGATCACCATGAGTTCGAGGCCACCCTGAGACTACATAGTGAATTCCAGGTCAGCCTGAGCTAGAATGAGACCCTACCTTGAAAAACCAAAATAAAATAAAATAAAATAAAATAAAATAAAATAAAATAAAAAATATATATATACACACACACACACACACACACACACACACAAACACACATACAATCTGGTCATGGTGGTGCACACCTTTAATCCCAGCGCTTGGGAGGCAGAGGAAGGAGGAAGGAGGTTCAAGGTCATCCTGAGACTACATAGTGAATTCCAGCCTGAGCTAGAGCGAGACCTTACCATAAAAAAAAAATCAATCAATCACCCTGCAATAACTTCAGTGCATTAATATTTTTTCTGATTAAGTATGCTAGCAAAATTTCAAGAGAGCAAAGTACCTTAGAGTTAGGAAGTTTGCAGTCACACCATCGCCCATCTATCATGTGTCGCTGTGACATTACTTTCACCTGGGTATCATATTCCGTAAAGCGAACAAAGCCAAACCCTTTTGAATGACCAGTTTTAATATCTTTCTTGACCTAGAAAAGATAATTTAAATTTATTTACTAACACTATACACACAACCCAAATCAGACTTCTTTCACATAATAATATGAATGGTTTCAGGCCTGGAAAGAGGGCTCAGAGGTTAAGGCGCTTGCCTACAAAACCTAAGGACCTAGGTTTGATTCCCTAGTACCCACATTAAGCCAGATGCACAAAGATGTACATGCATCTGGAGTTCCTTTGTGGTGGCTAGAGGTCCTGGGGTGCCCATATTCTGTCTCTGCTTGTAAATAAATAAATATAAATATCAATGATTCCAATGGGTTGTAGTGGCTAATTAAAATTTAAAACAAATTAGTGCTAGGTAAAAGCAAAAGGAAGGAATCCCCATCATGTTAACAGTAGAACTCATTTACAGGAAAGAGTGCTTTAGAACAAGAGAAACTCTGACTACCAATCTTTAAATGGGAAAGCAAAAGACCTCCCATTAACATGTCAAGAAAAGAGCTAACATAACCCACTCAACACAACAGGACTGCAACAGTAAGGACAGACACAGTACATGCACAAAGTTTCTTTTTTAATGTCCCCTATATATCAATATATCATAACAAACATGTTTCAACTCTTGTCTGCTAAACATGAAGGACAATGCATGGCGTATCAGGAATGCCTAGAGAAAACTACCTAGGATCATAGTTACCTGAACCATAAGAACTTCTCCAAAGGTACTGAAATAGTCTTTAAGATCCTGTTCAGTTGTTTTCCATGGGAGACCCAACACTATTAAGTCAGATGTTTTCTGGACTGCTCTTTTCACTTTTACTGCTGATGAAGCATCTGTCTCATCCATTTTCCTTTTATTATCTAAAAAAATGAGAAATTGTTCAGAAATCTCCACTTTACATGACATTTATTTGCAATGCCAAGAGACCCTGCTGCACCTATACATACAAGATTAAAAAATGCTTAATCCAACCTTAATTTAGAAAGGAAGAGGAAGTGACTATTGAGATTGGGGGGGGGGGTGTCTAACTATGAGGCTTATGCCGGTCTAGAACTGAGCTCAAGGTCTAATCTTGCTACTGTAAATTCATGGGCATGCATGTGCCACCACTTGGTGAATCTGGCTTTGAGTAGTAGGGAATTGAACCGGGGCTGGCAGCCTGTGCAAGCAAGTGCCTTTAATCACCTCAGCCCTAGTCCTTATCTTGACCAAGGTCCCACTATATAACCTTGGTGAACCTCCTGCCTCGGCATCCAGTTTTGTCCATTCAGGTGTGCACCACCCCATGAAACCAACACATTTTAATTTGAGGTAAAAAAAAAAAAAAAAACCTTCCAGACATTGTTAGTCTTGTAAATTGACCCAAGGTTTGGTGGACTGACCTTGTTTATTGAGATGTCTTTTTATATAACTCAGGCTGGCCTCAAACAACCCTAATGCCTCAGCCTTCTTAGTGCTGGGATTCCAGGCACATGCACTACTTTGGTGAAGTAACAAGTTATAGCACAGTCTTAAAGACAGTCACACTGCTGAAATGTACCAAATTCCATAGCATACCTCTTTGCCTTCACATTTCCTTTCTTCAGTAGTAAAAGACAGCAAGAGTATCAGAACTTTGAAATTATAATTGGCACTATACTAATCTGAGATTTGGCCACTGTGACTGATATTCACTTAAGAAGTGGAAAAGTCAGACTAGATAAATGAGAATGATCTAAGACTGCCAGGATAGTTAGTGACCGAGTCAAAACCCTGGGACACCTCAGAAAAATCCATTTTCAAGAATGGTAGAACTGCAAGAACGCCCTGCGTAAGGCAACAACTTGGCAATGATTATATTAGTTTTTTTCCTTAACGCCTTTAATCCCAGCACTTGGGAGGCAGAGGTAGGATGATGACCATGAGTTTAAGGCCACCCTGAGACCCTACCTAGAAACAAACAAACAAGCTGGTTTACAGAAGCATTTTGCCATGAAAAGAAGCCAAGAAGTAGTGATGGAGCGAACTGGGAGAATACTTACCAGGCAAGTATGAGGCTCTGAGTATAATCCTTAGTACCCCCACCCCATTAAAAAAAAAAAAAAACAGAAAATAAATAAAAATAGGCCACGATCTATAACTCAGGACAAGACACAAGCCAAATCACAGCCAGCATGTTGTAAAACCAAATGGGTTAACAAACCTTTGGGATAGTTGACAACATACACCAGGTTTCCCCAGCCAGCGTCAGGAGCGTGCAGAATTCCTTCTACCAGACGGACACCTCTCATACACTGAGACACAGGATTCCTGTAGCGCAGTCCACACGCCCCTGGAAACTGGGCTGTAACAGTGGACAGCAGCACCGTCCCATCATCTTCTGATGGTATTTCAATGGGCTCATCATTCTCATCTTCTGTCACCCGAATATACTCAGACATGTTTGCTTATTTCTCTTAAAAGGAAAAAGAAATACACGAATGACCAACAGTGCGCCAAATAACAATTACCTAGCCACGTTATTAAGACTTCCGGGAAAACTGCACTCTTACACATTTGTGATCCCTGAAAATTGGGGTGGTAGAGGCAAGCAGAGATTTCTTATTAAAGTGTTACTGGGCTGACCCCGTTAATCCCAGCAACCCCAGAAGCTGACGTAGGAGGCCTGCTGTGACTGAGGCCAGCCCATGGACAGAGTTCCAGGTCAGCCTGGCCTAGAAAAGCATAAGGACCCTAGTTCGATTCCCCGGGACCCACGTGAAGCCAGATGCACAAGGTGGCGCATGTGTCTGGAGCGCGCCCATTTTCTCTCTCAAACAATTAAAAAAGAAAAAAAAAGGGGGGGGGAGGTGGCATCTTGCTAGTTCAATCAGTAAGTATTCAGAGCTTCAACAGCGTTATCATGTAACAAGCTGGTTACAAGGACCAGGAAGATGGTAAACAAGTAACTATCTCATCAAGGGTTTTTTATTGTCATTTTTGAAACAGTCTCCTTACGGAGCCCGAGTAAGTACGGCGGGTGCTGGGTTACAGGCTGCTATCACCGCGCCTGGCTACAGTAGCTGTTTGATGACAGCCACTCGGGTCCTCACCCACTCGGCCACCCACGGGACTCCGTGCAGGCCCGGGGCGGGGCAGCGGGGACACCAGGCCTGGGGGGGCGTCGGCCGTGTCCGGTGATGCCCGCACCAACTCCCCGGCCCTGGCCCTCGGGCCCTCGCCCCCCGGCCCCGGCCCGCCCCCCTCCGGCCCCGGCCCTCCGAGCCGTCCACTCGCCCCCCGGCCCCCGGCCCTCCGAGCCGTCCACTCGCCCCCCCGGCCCCGGCCCTCCGAGCCGTCCACTCGCCCCCCGGCCCCGGCCCTCCGACCCGTCCACTCGCCCTCCGGCCCCGGCCCTCGGGTCCCCGGCCCCCGTTCGCCCGCCCGCGCCAGGCCCTAACGTCGCGGCCGCGCGAGCCCGCCCGGGCGGGACGAGGTAGGCCCGGCTCCCTCCGCGGGCTCGTGTCCGCCTCCAGCGGAATCCGACGCAAGCACCGCATCCTCGAGGTAGAAACGTCCGTAACTCACCCGCTACGCCGCGGCTCAGGAGCGAGACAAGGAAAACGGAACCGGCGAGGGATCCGGGATGAGCCCAGCTACCGCTCCGTTCCCACAAAATGGCGCTAGGGCCGCCTCCTACCCCCGCCCGCCGCCGTCCTGTCCCACTCACCCCCGAGCAGGAGGGGAGGACGCCACACAAACACTGCGGCTCGCGCCCCTCACGGCCCAGTTCCCGCGTGGGCGTTTCACCGTGTGGACGGAATTAGAGACTTGAATGCAAAAAAAATACCCGAGTCTTAAAAATTAAGGATTTAAAAAGAGCATATGGCTGCATAGGTTTAGTCGTTTCTCCCCCCGTGGGAGGCTGCAGATGGTTTCTCCCGGCCAACCGCCGGTCCGCGCCTAGGAGCACGCGCACGCGGAAAGTGCGCGATACTTGCGAAGGCCAGGGAGGTGGGCGGGGCTGTGGCAGGTGGGCGGGACCGAGTCAGTGGGCGGGGCCTGACGGGGAGCCAGAGGAAGGGTCCCAGGCCTGAAGTTCCTGGGGCTTCTGGAGAGCAAGGTCTAAAAGCCCGCCTGGCGCTTCTCCCCTCGACCTGAAACTGTAACTTTGTTCGTAGTAGTACTAATTGCTACTTTGTGTCAAGTCCTCGTTTTTGCTCTGGCTCTGGGGATCAAGTGCTTATCACTATAATCCCTAAGCCCCCAAGTGCACCACTTATTTATTTACTTACTTATTTTTATTTATATTTTTATATTTTTATTTTTTAATTGATATCTAAGTACTCTGTAACCCTGGACTCCCAACTCCCAACTGGAATCCTGCCTCGGTTTCCCCAGTGCTAGCATTACAGGAGTGAACCTACCGGTACCTCTGTCCTGGGTTCCAGTTGATGACTGTCATAGTTTGACTTTGCAGAATGTTACATCTGTAGCCTAGTTGTCAACAATTTAAGCTTCTTATTTTTTTTATTAATATTTTATTTATTCATTTCTAAGCAGAGAGATACAGAGAGAGAGGGGGAGAGAGAGAAAGAGAGAGAGAGAGAGAGAGAGAGAGAGAGAGAGAGAGCGCACCAGGGCCACCACCTTGTGGGTCTGGCTTATGTGGGTCCTGGGGAATTGAACCCTGGGCCTTAGGCACTAGAGGCAAGTGCCTTACCCACTGAGCCATCTCTCCAGCCCTTAAGCTTCTTATTATAATGTCAAATTCAAAGTATAGCAGCACTCAGTTGCATTGTTACTACTTGATTAAACATTGATTGGTTGAGATAGTCTTGCTGTGAAGCCCTAGCTGGCCTGAAACACTATGTAACTATGTAGACCAGAACTTGCGGTAACTTCTTGTCTCTGCTGTGTAAGGAGATACTGATGGGAAAGAAGCACAGAGACTAGCCCATCCCAAGCTTCCCAAGCTCCAGTAGCTAGCAATGGGGCCAGAAATTGAAGCATCCAGCAGTTGTCTGCTTCTTCAGTAAATCACTAACCACGAGATCGGTCACGTTCAGGGTGTTATGGCCGCAGACATAGTAAATCTGTGCATGTGTATGCCAGGGTCTCTTGCCATTGTCATGGCAAAGGAACGCTAGATGTTTGCAGTATTTTTTTTCAATATTTTATTTGTGAATGAAAGAGGCAGAGAGAGAGAGAGAGAGAGAGAGAGAGAGAGAATGGGCATGCCAGGGCCTCCAGCCTTTGCAAATAAACTCCAGACACACGTACCACCTTGTGCATCTGGCTTTACATGGGCACTGGGGAATCGAACTCAGGTCCTTCTGGTTTGCAGGTAAATGCCTTAAGTACTAAGCCATGTCTCTAGCCCCCTGCATTACTTTTTTAAAACTTTTCATTGGCAGCTTCCATAATTATAGACAATAAACCACGATAGCTCCCTCCCAACCCTCATTTCTCCCTCTCAAGTCAACCCTCCATTAAATCCCCTCCCCCTCTCAATTAATCTCCATTTTGTTTCGATGCCATCATCTTTTCCTCCTATTATGAAGGTCTTGTGTAGGTAGAGTCAGGCACTGTGCAGTCTGGAAGATTGCATTGTAAGCAGTTCTCCCCTTCCTTTGGCTCTTATGATCTTTCCACCACCTCTTCTGCAATGGTCCTGGAAAGACCTACCAAGGTCTTTTTCTCGGGAGAGCGTACCTCAGGACTCAAACAATCACACCAGCAGATGCAAAAGCAAGAGGAGTTTTATTCTTCGGCTGCGCAGACAGATGAATGTCCAGGCAGGAGAGCCCCGAAGAACAAAGAAACAGGGTTTATATTGACAAAAACCACAAAATTATAATACAGTTCAGACCATAGGACATGTTATATTTTCATTGGCTCTTTTGCTCTTTGTCCCTATCTGTATTGGAGCCTGAAATTTGCATTCATATCTCATTCTAGGGTCAGCTCATACTCCAGGAATAGTCATACTCTATCTTATATGGAGTGTTTAGTCTTCTGCTCATTCCCTGGAATTTATGACTAAGTCCTTTTTAAAAGGGGGGGAACTATTTGGTCATTTTTAAACCAGGAGTCATTTTTATAAAATGGATTCTCCATTGCTCTATAAAATGGATTCTTCAGTCCCCGAGCCTTGGAAGGCATGATAGAGATGTCTCAGCACTGTGGTGCCTTTTGAGTCACATCACTTTCTTTGAGTCTGGCTTGTTGTGGGTGCTGAGGAATTAAACCTGAGCAGGTAGGCTTTGCAAGCAAGTACCTTTGTCCACTGAGCCATCTCCTCACCCACTCAACTTGTGTTTCTTTTCTTTTTATTAAGTAGAAACTTTGTATGAACAAGTCCTGTGTTGGTACCAGTTTCCCTTCTCCCTCCCTGACCCCTGTGTTTGTTTGTTTGTTTTCTTTTCTTTTTCTTTTTTTGAGGCAGGGTCTAGATTTCACTGTGTAGGCTCAGGATGGCCTCGAACTCACACCCACATTTATTTTCCTACCTCTGCCTTCCAAGTGCTGGGATTAAAGGCATGCACTACAGTACCCAGCTTTAATTATTTCATTTTTGAGTCCGGGCTTACAGAAGCCAGGCTGGCCCTGCAGTCAGATTCTCCTACCTTTACCTCCTCTGTTCTGAGATTAGAGGCATGTACCAACACATGGGCTATTTACTTATTTGTTTGTTTTGTTTTCTAGCCCAGGCTGGCCTCCAACTCATGGTGATCCTCCTATTTTAGTCTCCTGAGTGCTGGGATTAAAGGCGTGTGTCATCACGCCCGGCATGGTACTAGGGAATTTAAACTGGGTTGTTAGGATTTTCAGGCAATCTCCTTAACCACTGAGCAATTTCCCCAGCCCTCCCTCCTTCTTTCTTTCCTTCTTTCTCTCTCTTCCTTGCTTTGTTCCTTCCTTCCTTCCTTCCTTCGTTCGTTCCTTCCTTCCTTTTTCTTTCATAGGATCTCACTCTGTAGTCCTGGATGCCTTAAAACTCACTATGTAACCCAGGCTGGTCTTGAACTGCAGCGTTCCTCCTTGCTCGGCTTCTCTAGTATTAGTATTACAGGCGTTAGCCACCACACTCAACTTCAATACCAAAACTGTTGAAGTCAGCTTTCTCGTTACTTCGAAGAAAACCCAAACCAAGCTGGGAATGGTGGCTGTGATGGTTAGATATTGTTGTCAACTTGACCTTTTAGTAACACTTTGGTGGGTCTCTTAGGATGTTTACAGGAAGGCAGCCTCTTAGTAGAGGGCAGGATGTAAAGAAGCTCAAAGAAGCTAGAACTAAACATCCCTTCCTGTGTGGGCAGTGTAGGAAGGAAATTCCAGAGACTCAGGAAGCCATTAAGTCTGGGGTAGGGCTGCAAGACCCCACCCTAAGCCTATATAAAGGGGAAGAGATTCTTTCCTTGGTCCTCCTGCCTGTTTGCTGTTGCATGTGTGGTGTTGGTGATGGGTTTTTCTCTGCTTGGACCTGTGAAAGAGGACCAGCCTCTTTCACTTTTATGGGACTTCCTCTGGATCTGTAGCTTGAATAAATAGTTTCCTCCCATAAACTGTGCCTGGTTTGGAGATTCATCCCAGCGGTGTGTGGCTAACTATGACAGTGGTGCACGCCTTTAGTCTCAGCACTCAGGAGGCAGAGGTAGGAGGATCACCATGAGTTCAAGGCCACCCTGAGACTACATAGTGAATTCCAGGTCAGCCTGGGCTAGAGTGAGACCCTACCTCAAAAAACCAAAAAAAAAAAAAAAAAAAAAAAAAAAAAAAAAAAAAAAAGAACCCAACCAAAAGCAGCTGATGGGAGGAAAGGATCAGCTTAATTTTTGTCTTACAGACTCTAGGGGAAGCTCCATGATGGCAAGGAAAATGATGGCATGAGCAGAGGGGTGGACATCACCTCCTGGCCAGCATCAGGTGGACAACAGCAGCAGGAGTTTGCAGAATGTCATATATTCTGACTTCTGATTGCTTTCTCATGGGATTACTGGCTTGCTCCTCTAACTTGTGTGTGTGTTTTTTTTTTAATTTAAAGGTAAGGTCTCACTCTAACCCAGGCTGACCTGGAACTCAGTCTGTAGTCTCAGGCTGGCCTCTAACTCACAGCAATCCTCCTATGTCTGCCTCCCAAGTGCTGGGATTAAAGGTGTGATACCTGGTTTATATCACAGTTTTTGATCAAATACATATTCAAATTATCATCACATAAAGAAAACCACTACTGGTCCAGGAGTGGTGGTGCAAGCCTTTAATCCCAGCATTTGGGATGTAGGAGGATTGCTGTGAGTTCAAGGCCAGCCTGGGACTACAGAATAAGGTCAAGTGAGATCCAGGTCAGCCTAAGCTAGAAAGAAAAAGAAATCCACTTCTGACCCAAGGTGTATGTATCCTTGGAGCAACTTTATTTTTCCTAAAGTTCATTAAATTACCTTGGTTTTTCATTTGTTTTGTACGTTGGCAGAATTGAATTGTTAGGCAGAGGTTGTAGGGCACAAAATAAAACATACAAATATCCCTCGGTAATCATGGAGGATTGGTTCCAGGAGCCCTCATTGGATACTAAAACCACAGATGTTCAAATCCATTGTATAAAATGGCATAGTATTTGCATATAACCTATGCATATGCTCCTGTCTGCTTTAAATCATCTCTATATTACTTATAATACCTAATAAAATGTAAATGCTATGTAAATAGTTGTATTACTTAGGGAATGATGACAAGGAAAATTATGTGCATATTTAATAAAGACTTTTTTTGTTTCATTTTCTTTTTTTATTTTTTCAAGGTAAGATCTCCCTTCTAGTCCAAGTTGACCCTGGACCTCACTATGTAGCCCAGGCTGGCCTGGCACTCACAGCTTTTCTCTACCTCAGCCTTCTGAGTGCTGGGATTACAGAAATAAGCCACCAAGCCTGTCTCTAAATATTTATTTTTCCCATGGTTGTTTGAATACCAGAATGTGGCACCTGCAGATATAGTGTGGCAACTATATTTACTATCTGGCTCTTTACAGAAAACAAAACAATAATAATAATAAGATACAACAGTTGCTGACCCCTGCTCTAGAGATTGTTGATATACTGGAGAACATAAGTTTTTAATTTATATTAATAGATGATAGTTTAATTGGGGCAGGAGGGTGAGACAGGTAAACCACTATCCAATCTGAGTTTTTGGTTTTTGTTTTTCGAGGCAGGGTCTCACTTTGGCCCAGGCTGGCCTTGAACTCATGGAGATCCTTCTACTTCAGCCTCTCAAGTTTTGGGAATGAAAAGGACGTGTCATTACAGGGATGAGTTGAGGTCTAATCATCTGCCCCTGCAAATCTAGGATATATGCCACCCCTTTAACTCTTGTTCTGCTCAAGACACTGTGTGTGTGTGTGTGGTATATGCACATGTATGTGCCCATGCAGCACCCCTTGTACTTGCCTGTGGACAAAGTGGAACATTGGGCACTCCTCTACATTTCTCTTCTTCCAATTTTTAAAAAATATTTTATTTATTTGAGAGAGAGAGAGAAAGAGAGAGAGAGAGAGAGAGAGAGAGAGAGAGAGAGAGAGAGAGAGAGAGAGCGCACAACAGGGCCTCCATCCACTGCAAACGAACTCCAGACACATACGCCCTCTTGTGCATCTGGCTTTATATGATCACTGGGGAATTGAGCTCAGGTCCTTCTGCATTGCAGACAAATTGCCTTAACCGCTAAGCCCTCTTCTTCCAATTTTTAAAATATTTATTTAAGAGAGAGAGAAAGAAGCAGAGAGAGAGAGAGAGAGTAGGAGGGAAAGGGAGAATGGTGCAGGAGGGCCTCCAACCATTGCATACAAACTCTAGATGCATATGCCACTTTGTGCATCACAAATAAGTGCCTTTGACTGCTGAACCATCTCTTTAGCCTTCTGCCCTTTATTATTATTATTATTATTGGTTTTTTGAGATAGGGTCTCTCTCTAGTCCAGGCTGACCTGGAATTCACTATGTAGTCTCAAGGTGGCCTCGAACTCACGGCAATCCTCCTACCTCTGCCTCTCGTGTGCTGGGATTAAAGGTGTGTGCTACCATGCCCAGCTTATTTTTTAATATTTATTTATTTGCAAGCAGGGAGAGACAGATAAAGATAGAGAGAGAGAGAGAATGGGCAGGTGTCATGGTTTGATCCAGGTGTCCCCCACAAACAAATGAATGTGTTCTGATAGATCGATCCTCAGCTGATGGCATTCGGGAATTAGAACCTCAGTAGAGCTGTGTTGTTGGGGCGGGCTTATGGGGGTTATAAGCCAGCTTCCCCTTGCCAGTGTTTGGCACACCTTCCTGCCGCTGTTTGCAGTGCTGTGGCAGAGGTGATGTCAAGCCCTCTGCTCATGCCATCGTTTTCCCTGCCAGGATGGAGTCTCCCCTCGAGTCCGTAAGCCAAATAAACCCATTCCTCCACAAGCCGCCTTTGCTTGGGTTCTTTCTGCGCAGCAACTAGAAAGATGACTGCAACAGCAGGCCTAGGTCTTCAGCTGCTGCAAACAAACTCCAGATACATGCAACATTTTGTGAATCTGGCTTTACATGGGCAGTGGAGAATAAAACCTGGGATGTTAGGCTTTGCAAGCAAGGGCCTTTAACCACTGAGCAATCTCTCCAGTCCTCTTCTGCCCTTTCTTATTTGAGCCCAAGACTCTTACTGATTCTGTAACTTGCAGTTTTTTAAATTATTTTTTAAACTTTTTTATTGACAGCTTCCATACTATAGACAATAAAACATGATAA
Organism: Zapus hudsonius; assembly: GCA_004024765.1. Taxonomy (NCBI): domain Eukaryota; kingdom Metazoa; phylum Chordata; class Mammalia; order Rodentia; family Dipodidae; genus Zapus; species Zapus hudsonius. The sequence continues at coordinate 10,414 of PVHP010001892.1, read as the reverse complement.
TTCCCTACCCACCCCCACTTTCCCCCTCTCAAATCTACCCACAATCATATCACCTTTCCCTCTCAATTAGTTTCTCTTTTGTTTTGGTGACATCATCTTTTCCTCCCATTATGTGTAGTTATTATCAGGCACTGTGAAGTCATGAATGTCAAGGTCATTTTGTGTCTGGAAGTTTGCATTGTAAGCAGTCCTGCCCTTCCTTTGGCTCTTAAAATCTTCCCACCACATCTTCCAAAATAGACCCTGAGCCTTGGAAGGTGTGATAGGAATGATGTCCCAGTGCTGAACACTCCACTGTGACTTCTCAGCACTGTGATGTCTTTTGAGTTATCCCAGTGGTCACCACCATCTAAAAAGAGAAGCTTCTCTGGCATTAATATATGGGTACGCACATTTTTTTAAAGTGCTCATAAGGTAGTTTGGTGGGCATAATATATAGCCAGATAATAAGCAGGTGTTACTCCCCTAGGGTTCATGACTCTCCCACCACAGGCTTTTGACTAGGTCCTCAGTACCAGGCATGTATTCCCTCCCATGGAGCAGGCCTCCAGTCCAATTAGAGAGTGGCTGGTTTCCCCCACAATAGATGTGCCACTATTGCACCAGTTGGCACATTCAGCCTGGCTGGCTAATCTCAAGGCTTGCAAGGCCCACTGCTGTTCACCACCATTGATGACTTCTCTCTCCCATAGGGCTGCATGCAGCCATAGCTTTTCCAGCTTTCTGTCAGCTGGTTAACAGGGAAGAGGTTTCCAGCTCATCTCTAGCTTGATTTCTCAGTGATCTGCAGTCCAAGCATGTGTGGTCTTCAGCAATAGGGTCTTACCATCTTGTTCTGGTGGACAATCAAGAGCCTTGGCAATGGCCTGTAATGTTTTGGGGGCCTCAGGAACCTCCCTGGCCAACAACTCACTAGAATGTATACCATCCCTGGCACTGAAATTTTTCTAGTAACGATCTATGGCTTCTGGGTGTGCCATTATCCAAAGAACTAGGTTTTCATATGGCTTGTTCTAAACTTCTTAGATTTTGATTAACTCTCCTCCCACACTTCCTTTACTTAATCCCTTCCACTGACTCACACCTACAAGGTGATGCCCACAGTACTCTGGTATGGCATAGGCCATACCACTTAACACTTAACACTTGATGTCCAGTGGCTTGAATCCCCGTATCTCTGTGAAACAGGTTAATACCACCTCCATGAAGTGACTGTCTGGAGTCAAGCCCTGCAAAAGCTGAGCTCCCAGGCTCTCCCACCTCTGCACTGCTTCGCCCACGCTCCACCTCTCTCATTTCCACCTCCCTAATTTTTGCCATTCTGATGAGTGTAAAATGCTCTCTCATCATGTCACTTAGATTTGCATCTCTCCAGTATTACTGAGTTGGAGTATTTCTAGAATCTTGGCTCTTTAATGGGTAATTTGCTTCTCAAAATCAAAGTAGTATATATTCTAAATAAGGTGCAAAAAGGTTTGAATAAATAGATCTGATGCTCCGTGCTCTCCTCCCTCCCTGCAACCCCAGACTTCCTTCTAGGAATGGGACATGTAGTCCTCAGTGTCACAGACCACCTGGGGTCAGAATTCAAGCTGCTCACCACTAATGTGACTTCTTATCAAACAGTTCTGGGGCTCCGTCTTCTCCTCTGTACTGCAGAGTCGGCCTAGCAGGATTGCTGGGACAATCACAATGCTTGGGTCCATCACCAGCATTATTGCATTAGCACTCACAGCGAAGGGAAAGAGAGTCATACAGGGCAATGCCAGAGAGCTTCCAGGGTCTCCATGACACCTGGGTCAACAATCTCTGAATTCAGCTCCTTCACAAGCAAGCTTTGTCAGATGAGAGCAATAGGAAGTCCTAAAGCTGTATCAGAAGTCAGGACTGCCACCATAATGATGAGTACTTTGGGAGTTTGGACTGTTATATATATATATATATATATATATATATATATATATATATATATATATATATGTTTTCTGAGGTAGGGTCTCTCTCTAGCCCAGGCTGACCTGGAATTCACTATGTAGTCTCAGAGTGGCCTTGAACTCATGGTGATCCTCTTACCTATGCCTCCGGAGTGCTGGGATTAAAGGCATGCGCCACCACACCTGGCAAAAAATATTTTTATTTATTTTCAAGCAGAGAGAGAGAGAGAGAGAGAGGAGAGAATATTGTAGTCAGCTTTCTCATTACTGTGACAAAGAACTCGACAAAAAGCAACTGATGGGAAGAATGGGTTTATTTGGTTTACAGACTTGAGGGGAAACTCCATCATGGCAGAGAAAACAATGGCATGAGCAGAAGGTGGACAACACCTCCACCACAGCACTGCAAACGGTGGCAGGATGGTGTGCCAAAAGCTGGCAAGGGGAAGCTGGCTTATAACCCCATAAGCCCTCCCCCAATAACACAGCTCCAACAAGGTTCCAATTCCAAAACTGCCATCACCTATGGATCAAGCATTCAGAACACATTTGTTTGTGGGGGACACTTGGATCAAACAACTACACACACACACACACACACACACACACACACACAGAGAGAGAGAGAGAGAGAGAGAGAGAGAGAGAGAGAGAGAGAGAGAGAGAGAGAGAGAGAGAGAGAGAGAGAGAGAGAGAGAGAGAATGGATGTGCCATTGCCTCCAGCCTCTGCAAACAAACTCTGAATGCATGTGCCACTGTGCATCTGGCCTTACATGGGCACTTCGGGAATTGAACCCAAGTCGTTAGATTTGCAGGCATGTGCCTTAACCACTGAGCAATCTCTCCACTCCTGTTTTTGTTTTTCTTTGCATATGTGTTTGTGTACAGAGTATGTGTGTATTGTGGTGTATGCACATGTTTGTACAGATACATACACCCCATGCGTGTGTGCAGAGACCAAAGGAGTTTGAGGCCAGCCTGGGGTAGAGAACCTGCTTCAAAAACAAAACCAAAAACAAAAGAAAACCCCTCAGTTATCATAATACTAAGAATATTCATGTTGCCACAACTTAAGCACTGCTTTATGATAGATTGAGAGGTGGCAGGTTGGTGGTTCACTGCCTTCATTTGAAAGTAGTCATAAAAAAAGAAAAGAAAGAAAAGAAAAAGTAGTGATGAACAGAAAAGATATCTGAGGTCTCTGAAACAGTTGCTACATGTCATAATTATACCTGGATTTATCTTGGGGACAGAGGCACTTTAATACTATAGCTGTTGCCTATATTCATAATGAAAGCAAATGCTAAATTTCAATCAGAAGGTAGTGAAAATACAAAAGCATTTTCCCCATTGAAACTCACTGCTATACAGATGCCCTTGAGGGTGGCCCCCAGGTGAGAACTTTTAAGTTCAGATGCTTTGTGTGGAAGACTCCCACTCAGAGGAAGCTGTGGATGAATCTTAGCAGCATAAAAACTGACTCCAAGAACTAGGGATGTAGCTCAGTTGGTCAAGTGCTTGTCTAGTGTGGTGGTTTGAATGTAAAATGTCTCCCATAGCCTCATGCATTTGAATGCTTAATCCCCAGATGGTGGTGCTGTTTGGGAAGGTTGTGCAGGCTTCGGGAGGTGGAGCCTTGCTGGAGGAACTATGTAATTGTGGGGAGGGAGGCCTTGAGTTTTTATAGTCTTCCCTGCCCATGTGAAGATGTGATGGCAAGCTGTCTGCTCATGCCATGCTTTCCCTGCCATGATAAAACTTCCCTTCAAGACTTTAATTCAAAATAAACCCTTTTTTTTCTTTGCCATAAACTACTTCTGGTCAGGGATTTTGTCCTAGCATCAAGAAAGTAGCCAATACACCTTGGGTTCTGTCGCAGTCAGCCACATGCTGCTGGGATGAATCTTCAAACCAGGCACAATTTGGGGGAGGAAAGTATTTGTAGCTATAGATACAGGGGAAGTTCTGTAACAGTGAAAGAGGCTGGTCCTCTTTCACAGGTCCAAGCAGAGAGACAATCTAATCACCAACACCCCACACAGAACAGCAAACAGGCAGGAGGGCCAAAGAGAATTTCTTCTATATATAGCCTTAGGGTGGGGTCTTACAACCCTTCCCCAGACTTAATGGCTTCCTGAGTCTCTGAAATTTCCTTCCTGCATAGCGCACACAGGAAAGGATGTCTACTTCTAGCTCTCCTGAGCTTCCTTATATTCTTCCCCCTACTGAGAGGCTGCCTTCCTGTAAACATCCTCAGAGACCCGCCCAAGATAATTAAAAAGATCAAGTTGACAACAAAACCTAACCATCACAGGTTCCATCCCTAGCATTGCATAAACCAGACACATCTATAATACCAGCACTTGGAAAGTAGAAACAGGAGGATCAGAAATTCAAGGTCATCCACAGATAATGAGTGAGTTCAAGGTCAACCTGGGTTACATGAGATCCTGTTTCATGTAAATAATAAATAAGTAATTAAATAAATAAAGGGGCTGGAGAGATGATTCAGTGACTAAGAGCACGTGCCACTTGAGCATGAGGACTGGGGAGGGCCCAAGACTGCCACAGAAAAAACTGAGCACGGTCATGCTCCTCCGTAAGCCAGTGTTTTTTTCATTTTTACTACCTTCTCATTGAAATTTAGCATTTGCTTTCATTATGAATATAGACAACAAGCTGTATTTTGGAGGGAGGGGCATGGGGCAGAGACAGGGGGAATCACTGGGGCTTGCTGACAGAATGGTAACTCCAGAAATCTGTTTCATTTTCCAGATGGCAGAGAAAACTAAGGAGATCCAAGATCAGAGAGAAGATAGCAAACTGGCTGGGCATGGTAGGGCGCTTCTTTAATCCCAGCACTTGGGAGGCAAGATGTAGAAGGATCGCTGTGAATGTGAGGCCAGCCAGGGACTACAGAGTGAGTTTCCAGGTCAGCCTGAGCTAGAGTAGTGAGACCCTATCTCAAAAAAAAAAAAAAAGAAAGAAAGAAAGAAAGAAAGAAAGGAAAGAAAGAAAGAGGAAAATGAGGTTTGAGCTCAATTGGGAAGACTCTATTGAAACTGCTTTCTCTAAGAATACTTCATAGTTAGGCATGGTGGCTCACACCTTGAACTCGGAAGGCTGAGGTAGAAGGATCACTGTGAGTTTGAAGGCAGCCTGGGCTACAGATTGAGTTCCAGGTCAGTCTGGGTTAGAGTGCCTCAAACTCTCCTTCACCCCCCTAAGAGAATATTCCAGATAGGAAGCCCTAATGTGTTTGTTTCTGAGAGCATTTGTAGGCGCTTATGAGCAGGATTTTGGCTAGGGTGTATGTGTGTATAGATGTGTTAGAATCCCCTTCCTTCCTTCCTTCCTTCCTTCCTTCCTTCCTTCCTTCCTTCCTTCCTTCCTTCCTTCCTTCCTTCCTTCCTTCCTTCCTTCCTTCCTTCCTTCCTTCTTCTCTCTTCCTTCTTTTCTCCCTCTCTCTTTCTTTCTTTCCTTCTTTCTTAAGCAGTATCTCACTGTAGCTCAGGCTGACCTGGAATTCACTTTGTAGCCCCAGGCTGGCCTCAAACTTACAGCAATCCTTCTACCTCAGCCTCTGAACACCTTGATTATAGATGTGAATGGCCACACAGACTTTAAATAATTTATGTGTTTGCTTATTCATGTGTGTGTATAGGTGCTCCAGGGTATCTTGCCATTTTAAATGAACATCAGACATGTGGGTCACTTTGTGTCCAGCATTACATGGGCTGGAAAATTGAACCTGGACCAGCAGGTTTTGCAAGCAAGCACCTTTTTTAAAAAAAAAATTTATTTATTCATTTTCAGAGAGAGAGAGAGAGAGAGAATTAGAGCCACCTCCTTGTGGATCTGGCTTATGTGGGTACTGGGGAATTGAACCCAGGGCCTTAGGCACTAGAGGCAAGTGCCTTAACCGCTGAGCCATCCCTCCAGCCCAGCAAGCACCTTTAATGGTTGAGCCATCTCCCTGACCTTATTTATTTATTTATTTATTTATTTATTTATTTATTTATTTATTTTTGAGGCAGGGTTTCATGTAGCCAAGGATGAACACAATGTGTAGCTGAGGATGACCTTGAACTTCTGATTCTCCTGCCACCTTCCCCTGAGTTCTGGGATTACAGGTGTCCACTACCATGCCTAGTTTAGGCTTGGACCCAGGACCTCCTGCATGCTAGGCGGGTACTTCATGGACTGAGCTACAAGTTCAGCCTGAATACGGGTGAGTTGTGTAGTTATATCTGTAGGTGTGTGTGAGGGGGAGGAATCAGGTTTACATTGTCAAAAGAGGGGTGAGAACTTGCTTTCCAATTTGCGTTTCCTTTCTCTTTTTAAGGTTTAAACAAGAGCCCTGGGTGGTCCTTGTAGACACTCTTGAACTGAGTGAGTTGCATATCAAGAGTGTTTACCCTGGCCTTGGAGTCCTGTGTGAGGCTGTCTGAAGTGGGGCCTGCTTCAAGGGTCCCTGTGAAGGTTTGAGCAGCTGCAGGTCCCAGGGGTGTTTGACTCTGGTGCAAGGAGGACTTTTCATCTCTGTTTGTGAACAGGCCTTGGGGATGATGGGCTCCCAGGAAGCACACTGGAGTTCAGGTTCTATCGAAATCTCAGATGTTTCAAAATGAACCCAGGGCAGTGTGGGATTGAAGGAAAAGATGGTCCATAGAGGCATGAATGAAGAAATTCTTCTAAAATGAGTGGAGCCAAACATTAACAGTATCAGGAGGATCTAACTGGTGGGTCCACGAGTGATGTCATGGCACTGTGTTGGATTTTCTGTGTGCTTGAGATTTTTCATAAAAAATGCATTGAACAAGAGAGGGCTAGCTTAAAAAAAAAAAAAAAGAATGTTGTCCCAAGATCCCCAAATTCTGAGGTAGCTGTCATAATTTTCTTCTAGCTTAATTAAAAATAATACAAATATAATTAACAGAGGGAGGCCCAGTGGTGAAGGTCTGTAATTCTAGGTTCTCAAGAGATTAAGCCTGAAGGACAGAGAGCTCAAAGCTAGCCAGGGCTATAGGAAGTTAGGCATTTTTCTTTCCTTTTGTTTTTGAGACAGAGTATTGCAATGTAGTTCTGGCAGGCCTGGTACTCACTGTGTAGCCATAATAACTTTAATCTTATAGTAATCCTCCTGCTCCAGTCACCTGAGAGTTCAGATTACAGGTGTGTAACACTGCACTTAGCTCAGGTTTGTGTATTAGTGCTGAGAATTGACCCTTCCTTCCCCCTCCCTTCCCTTCTTTCTTCCTTCTTTTCTTTCTTTGCCTCCCTCCCTCTCTTTATTTCTCTAAATCCTCATTTCCCTTTCCATCCCTTTGTTTTTCCTTTTTCTTCTCTATTTTCTCCCCCTTCCCTGAGTTGGTTTTTTGAGACAGGGTCTCACATAGCCCAGGCTGGTATCAATTACCAGCTTGCACTGCTAGGCCTGTAGTCTATTGAAAGTAGACTTTCAGGCTGGAGAGACTTTCAGGTTCTTGCCTGCAAAGCCTAATGACTCAGGTTCCATTCCCCAGTACCCATGTAAAGCCAGATGCACAAAGTTTCACATGCATCTGGAGTTTGCAGTGGCTGGAGGCACTGGTACACACATTCTCTCTCTCTTTCTCTCTCTCTCTCTCTCTCTCTCTCTCTCTCTCTTTCTGCCTCTCTCTGCTAATAAATAAATTTATTTTTAGGTAGGATCTTGCTCTAGCCCAGGCTGACCTGGAATTCACTATGTAGTCTCAGTCTGGCCTCAAACTCAAGACGATCCTCCTACCTCTGCCTCCCAAGTGCTGGGATTAAAGGCATGCACAAATAGAAGTATTAAAAAATAGTAGACTTTCAATAATGGCATATCTGGCTAGAGTGATACAGCAATTGCCTACCATGTGTGATGCCCTGGGTTCCACTTCTAGCACTACAAAATCAAGCAGCCACTCAATCAATCAAATGAGAAACATTTATCGGGGTTAAAAAGAGAGTGCCTACACATAAAATGGAGCCATTGAAAATCGAAGGTTTCTCAAACACAAGTGGCATTAAGATTTGTTTGGTCCTGAGCCCTCATTAGAGAGGCAGAGGTAGGAGAATCCCTGTGAGTTTGAGGCCACTCTGAGACTACATAGTGAATTCTAAGTCAGCCTGGGCTAGAGCGAGACTCTAACTTGAGAGAAAAAAAATGAAAGAAAAAGAAAAAGAAAGAAATACAAAATACCAGACTGGGTGACTTAAATACCAGTGTACTGTCTATTCTGGAGGCTGGAAGTCCTAGACTCGAGTAGTTCTGGCAGGGCTGGTTTTTCCTGAAGCCTCATTTTGGCTTAGAGATGATGTCTTCTGTCCTGGCTGTCCCTCGGTGTTTATCTGTGTGGCTTAATCTCTTATATGAGAACACCAGCAGCCTGGCTAAGGGCCTACTTTGATGACCTCATTTTGACTTAAAGATGTCTTGAAAGACTGTGTCTCTAAACACAGCTTCGTCTTCTTCCTCCCCCTCCTCTTCTTCCTCCTCTTCCTCTTCCTCCTCCTCCTCCTCCTCCTCCTCCTCCTCCTCCTCCTCCTCCTCTTCAGGCTTTCCCCATATACTTAGCTACAAGCTCCCACTCCCAGCACCCAGGGATAAAGCAATGAATGTCACCAGAGGGAGCAGGGAGGAACTGAGAGCTATTGACACCTATCTGTGTTTTCTGGCACCTGGCTGATACATGAGTGGCCCTGGCACCAGAGGGAAGGGGGACAGGCCTGACCTTTCATTTATGAACTGGGACCACAGCTGAATAAATTCCTGCAGTAAGGAGAGAGCCACCAGCCTGAGGATGTGGGGGCCCAAGACGGTTGTCTGGTAAGTGGCCTCTAACCAGGTCTACCAAGAGGGTTTTCTTGGGTCCCTGTGGGAATTGGGAGAGAACAGTGGAACACTGATCATGCCCAGAGCCCTTGCAGCAGAAACCAAATATTTCTTATTTGAATCTAGAAGCTTCATATCTAAAGAGAAAGAGGGGTCAGGTGGGTGAGGCTTAAAGACCCACAACTGCTTTGTGGGAAAGAGTGAAAGCAAGGCTTTGGTAGAGTCTGCCTTCTCAGAGGAGGTCTGTGGAGTCACCCCCATTTCCCCCAGGCTCCATGCATGATTCTTGGTCTGGGAAAACACTTGCATAGCCCTTAGTTCAATCCCCAGCACCACTGAAACAAAACAAAACAAATAATACCAAAAAAAAAAAAAAAAAAAAGCCTGCAAAGCTCCTAAGAGTGGGAGTGAGGTCTCTAAGGCCAGCTCCAAGATCAGTAAGAGCTGGCAGTCAGCCCTTGGCCCTCACTTCGGGCTTGTGTTTGATTTGTGAGTCTGTTGGTCTGTGTACAATGAAGATCATGGAGAAGCTGGGTGGGGTGGGTGAGCAGGACCCATGGGTCCTGTGCCAGGGACCATCTACTTTTCTCATGGATGCCCAATGTGGGGCTCAGCTTTGGGGCATGAAATGTCATATCTATCTGAAGGTTGGGAAGGGCAAACCCAAATGACTGGGCAAAACCTAAGCCCATGGGCTGGAGAGATGGCTCAGCGGTTAAGGTGCTTGCCGACAAAGCCTAACAACCCAGGATTGATTCCCCAGTATCCATGTAAAGTCAAATGCACAAAGTGGAGCGTGCATCTGGAGTTTGTTTGAAGTGGCTGGAGGCCCTTGGGTGCCCATTCTCTCTTTCCCTCTCTCTCTCTCTCTCTTCCTCTATTTCTCTCTGCTTGCAAATAAATCAGTATCCCTCTCTATATCTCTTTATAAATACAGAAGCTCATATCTTGCTCCCAGAGGGAGGTGAAGGAGGAGTCAGGGGCCAGAGGGACAGGGGGACAGGCCAGGCCACTGTGGCTGTAGCAGATGTTCTGTGGAACAGCACACAGGTAGAGGGGCTCCCTGGTCAGTGACATCAGCTTGCTTCTCCTTTCCCAGGTTTCCTCTTAGCATCTGGTTCCAGTTTACTCATCCTTGGGAACCACTTTAAGTCCAGCTGCTCCAGCCAGATCTGTTTAGCAAATTAATCAAATAACAGTGTAGACTCCCTGCTGGGAATCAAAGGAGGCTCAGCACCTGCAGCAACATTGCAAAGCTGGGACTAGAACCCACAGCCACAGACCCCAGACAGACGCAAAACAGAAGCACACCCACACACGCACGCCCACAGACAAACACCCAAGAATTGAAGAGCTCAGAGACAGCAGCTTTAGGTGGAAACACATTGCCCTTTCCCATTTAAAAAAATTTTTATTTTTGGATTTTCAAGGTAGGGTCTCCTCTAGCCCAGGCTGAGCTGGAATTCACTATATAGCTGCAGGCTGGCCTTGAACTCACAGGGATCCTCCTACCTCTGCCTCCTGAGTGCTGGGATTTAAGGTATGTGCCACCATGTGGTGGGGGAGAGAGAGAGAGAGAGAGAGAGAGAGAGAGAGAGAGAGAGAGAGAGAGAGAGAGAGAGAGAGAGAGAGAGAGAG